>JASDQU010101261.1:86438-119845 GCA_032191745.1 Picea mariana | reverse complement strand
TTTACGACACTTGAGAGCAACATACGACACTTGCGACCTTGTGAGCAAAATGCGACACTTGCAACCTTTGTAATGACGACACTTGCGACACTATCAAAGTGAGTAATTTTGATGTGTAACAGCGACTCCTCCAGCTGTCCCTATGGCATCAATCGAAACTGCTCTCCCTTGTCTCCAGCAGTAAGGAAGTAGCCGATCAATGTCTTCTAAGGTGCATTTTGTTTCTTGTAACAGTACAACGTCTGGGGTTTTCGCTATGATCATTTCTCGTAGTAGTTTCTGCTTGCTACGTCCATTGAGGCCTCTAATGTTCCATGAGATGATATTCATGAGGACGGGGGGGTGGGGAGAGGTGGGAAGCTGTCCGAGATCAGGTGGATCTGCCCTGAATTTACCATGAAGTTTCCTATTTCCTGTATGAGCTTGTTTGTGGACTTTCTGCCTCTCTTCTTTTCTTCTTTTTGGCCTTTGCTTGAGTTTTTTGTTTGGCTGCCCTGGATTCCTAGGGATTTACTGGCTCAGGATGAGGATCCTGCAGAGGAGTTAAGAAATACCTTGTGCACCTTTCTCAGTTGATCCCTGGGTATGGTGTATAATTTCTGATGTCGATAGGCATGTTCCAGGTGTTCCAGATCCACTCCAGCGAGATCCGGTTCCTCCAGCTCCATTTCCTCGTCTCCATCTTCGAACTCCTGCAGACCTGTCGGTTCCCATGTGAAGCCTAGGGGGGCAGGTTCCACTTCCCTTATCTTTGGGAGCTGTTCAGGGCCATGGCCCTCGGTCTGGGGCTCATTATGCGGGGGTGGTGCATTCAGATTTGCAGGAGGTGTTGGGTTTTCTGATTGATCCTGTAGGATTGCAAATTTATTGCTGGTAGAAGGATCTTTGCTTACCTGGGTCAGTTGCTTGCATCCTCCTTGTCGCCTTCTTCCCGTTGGTTGCACGAATCCTTCCTTGTCCTTGCCTCTTTCTGGATTTCCATCTTTATTGATCATATTGAGAGGGCACTCTCTGAAGAGGTGACCATGTTCGTGGAATTTTCTACATCAGAAGGGAATGTGTTCATAATCGATGGTTTGGGACCAGTCCTCGTCATGATATTCCAGAGTAATGGATCCCAAGAGCGGCTTGGCTATGTTCATATAAACACAGATTCATGCATATGATGTGTAGCACCGTTGCTTTGTGGCTTCAGAAGATTTGACGTAGATGTCGATGGTGTTGTCGATTCATGCGAGGACCTCTTCCAGCCAAAATTCCTGGGGGAGTGAATACAATCTGATCCATACCGACACATGGGTGAAGTCTTCCTTTTTAGGGCTAAACTTTTCTGTCCAGAATCTCAGGAATAGGCCTGTCGAGTTATAGAAGTATGGCCCTCCATCGAAGACGCGGTTGCGATCCTCGAGGTTGTGGAAGATGATTGTGAAGAATCCCTTTGAGCCCAGCTGAAGATCATAGTGGCCTTTTGGTTTCCACCAGTACTGTATCCATTTGACCAGATCACGTTTAGAGGGCCAAAGCCCTAAAAACTTCCCTACCAAGGCGTTGTCTCGCATGTATTGCTTCTGTTCCTCGATGTGTGGTGAGCTGACCACGTATTTTGGGGCTTGTGGTTCCTGTGGGATGCATTTTCCGGGCACCCATGGGACTGAAGCATTTGCAGGGATCTTTTCCTTGGCTGGGTCAATGTCCATTTCCTTATCTTTGAGGGTCCCCTCTTCTAGTAATTGCGCGCGCATGTCTAGAGGTGTTTCAAAGGTCGGTCGCTTTGTTCCTACTTCATGGTTTTCGTTGGCCGTGACTCGGCTATAGGAGACACCGGCCGACGCCCCCTCCCTATGATTCAAGGGCCCCTGCGGGGCTGCCATATTCTGGGCTCAATTCGCGGCGGATAAGTTTGATTAAACCCTAGTTTGCAGAGCGAGGGTCAAAATCAACCATCCTTGTTTATTGTTTTTTCCTGTTTTAGTCCTTATCTTCAAGAGCATTTTCTTATTTTATGGAGATGAATTCTTTGAAACCAAAAGAGGTTTTTGTTGAGAACAAGACTCTTCACAAAAAAATCTCTCTTTTTTTACACATCTATCACATTTTAAGAGCTTCAAATATATCTTTGAGGCCTATTTTTCAAAGATTTCACAATAAATGATTTCTTGTTTTAGTGACCAATTTTTTGCGAGGTTTCAAAGTAGGTGGAGATGAATTTTTGGAAACCAAAAGAGGTTTTTGTTGGGAACGAGCTCCTTCACAAAAACCTCTCTCTGTTTATACACATATATCATATTTTTGGAGATACAAAGAGATTTTTGGACCCTAGTTTTCAAGAATTTGCCAGATTTATTTTTCTAAAAAATCTCATGGACAACAGTTGATGAGCCACCTCATTAATTCGACTTGGAGATCAGATCTTATCTCTTCCTTGATTATTTGAAATCGAAACTAAATATGGATGAAGAGGTTTTCCAGATCCATTTCTTTTGGATCTTGATAATTATGTATTATTTCTATATAAACTCTGCAGAAGGAGAAGTTATGGGTGGATTGGTTGGGAACCATTAGCCAGTTTTGAGAATACATTCTAAAACAAAGAACTATTTCATCTTGATACTAAATGGAAAAGGCTTTTTGATGGTCAGATTTCTATTCTTGTCTATATTTCTATATTTCTATATTTTTCTTACTTGAATGCATGTATGATCTTGTGCTAAGCATTTGATTATTTTATGCTTGTGAGTAAGTCAGTGGAAATTATGTTGTTTTCTTGTTCATAATCTGAATTGTCTTCAAGTACTTGTCTCTTTTCTCTTGAATGATATTTGGGATTAAATAGTTTCATATGTGAGTGGACAAATTCAAAATTTACATACTTCTTTATCTTTCATATTCTTTTTCCATATGATTACTAAATTGACTACCATTTACTAAGTCAGTGAGATATGGATTTGTTTTTGTCTTTGTGAATTGATATCATGCATTATCCTTAACCTAAAATTCAACCAGTTCAAAACCTAAATGAAAATTTTCTATAAAACCATTGCAATAACTTGATGATGCTCTAGCTTGCCCTCTCACAATCAAGTGCAACTTTAGGGACTGACACTTCCAAAAAACCAAATTACTTCTGTGAAATCCTTTAAAAAAAAAAATTACTTATATATATATATATATATCATCGTAACTCTAATAAATCTATAAAACATTTTCATCATCAAATTCCTAATTTTTGAAAATACAAATCATCAATATATGCATTATAGTGAATCTTCATCATATATTCTTTAACCTTTTCTATAGTCTCATTTTTAAGTCCACAAATATCTATAGTTAGTCCTTTCTCGATTAAAAACTCAAAAAAGAGGTTAAAACTCCTTAAGGAAGACCATGAGTAATTTATAGATTATCATTTAATTCTCTATAATATATCTCTTAGAATTTATAAAGTAATTTATCTAATCGATGTATTTCATTGGGCTAAAAGATTAGTAATTTCAACAACTCAAAATAATAGGCCTTTAAAACCATGTTAAAGTGATAACTATATTTAATTTTTTTAAACAACAAAATTATTATAAGTATTTATGAGGGCGGCCCGCCACTGCGGTTAACCCTATAAGTCCCCGATCCCTCTTAAGCGATCAGTCCGGTTAAGCTTGGAGTTTCACAAGGGTTATTCTCTAATGGCTACCATCGCAGAGGCTCTGGCGGTTTCTTTTCTATTTTCCCGATCTTTTCACAGTTCGCAGCTGTTGTCTCCATGATAGTTTCCTCCATCGGGTTCTCGCTTGGAGTGACAGACGTGGAACATCGAGAAGACACGATGGAGAAGGTTCTAGAACACATGTCCTCTATTCAAATTTTGAGCACGGAAGGCATAGGTCTAGGAATCCATGTGGAGGAGGAAACCCCACTTAGCCAGTGTTAGAAAAAATAGGACCATGGAGAAATAAAATAAAACAAATGCGGAAACAAAACATAGAAGATACACAATACAATAGAAACACAGATTTACGTGGTTCACCCAGTGTGGGCTACGTCCATCAGAGAAATTTTCAGGTCCTTCCTTTATTATTATCCAGGATGCGAAGGGATACAACCTACAGCAAACCCATTTTAACTTCCTCTTCCTTTTTCTCACGGTCTCCTCTCTCAGAATACAATATTCGCCATCAACCATAGTCGCAATACATTTTCCTCATAAAAGAGGGTTGCCTTCTAGGGAAAAAACCCTAACATAATCTCTATCATTAGATCTGTGACCTTATAATGAATGGTCCATATTTACAATGAAATTGCAATATACATTTACAAGGCAATTTTTCCTTCGGGGGCTTCACCCCCAAACCCCCCCTGGGGGCCTGCTTTCCCCCCCGGACCCCGCAGAGGGGGTACCCCCCCTTTGCACTCCCCTGTGTGGAAGAGTGTACATACTTCTGGGGTGTAAATATTTCATGGGTTATAAACACGACTGAAAGTAAAAGACCTCTGAATCAGGAAGATAATCAGGCTCCACAACCAATAGCCAGGTTCTGCTTCAGACTCCCGACGCAGTTCTACCTTCCCAGACTGGTAATCCAACCCCTTCCCTGTCACCATCCAGGATTGAATTATTTGATGGTTGTTTCAGGACCTTTTCGTAGTTTTTGGCTTTGGGTCCTCCACTCTCTGAAGGATGTTTTCCTTCCACTCTAAGCCCTCCAGACGCCCTAGCTTTGGATTGGATCTCTCAGGCGGAAGGGGGTTTTAACCTCTCTCTGCCCCCTGCTAGCCCATATTTCGTCAGAAGCGGGTTATCACCTTGTGGTTCAAAGGACTTCCCAGACACGAAAGAAAATAAAGGTAGCGCGGTGTATTTTCACACTCGACGCACGGGTTCTCTGGAGGTTCCAAATTCCTCCAAAGGTTTCATCTTAACCCTCCTCAACGTTGAAGCGAAAAAGGGTTTTTTCTAGGACAAAGGGGTTTTCTCATCGTTCACTCAAAGATCTTTAGCCAGCCTGGAGGGTTCCTGGGAACATAGGGGAAAAACCAGTGCGGGGAAAAAACAGAAGAGGAAAGGTCTAAAATCCAAAGGAAAAGTGGGGAATCTTGTGCTTGGAGAAGAGGTAGGTATGAACCTAGTTGTTCAGTTGAAAAATCAGACCCTAGTCGGGAGGGCCAGCAACATATCCTTTGCACTCAGAACCATCATTGAATGGGCACATTCAATTTGGGATGAACATCTTGGATATGTCCCAGAGATTATTGAATTAAACACGAACCGGTTTGCCTTCAATTTTCTTCAACCAGAACATGAAAATGGGTTTTGGGAAAAAATCGTGGTGTCAACAACTCCCCTCTCTTCCTAAATCTTTGGAACCCTATTTTCTGCATTTTAAACCTCTCCAACACCTTCTCTGAGTACTCACCCTGAGACAATGTCAGTTTGCGATTTTTCCTGTCTCTTGTTATTCTCATACCAAGGATTTTCTTTGCAGCACCCAAATCCTTCATCGCAAATGAATTGGATAATTTCGTCTTGAGCACATTTATATCTTGCATATTAGACCCTGCAACAAGCATGCCATCTACATACAATAGCAAGATAATAAAGCTTCCATTTTCTAGCTTTTTAAAATAAACATAGTGATCAGAATGACATCTACTATAACCCTATTCTATCATAAACCTGTCAAACTTCAGATACCACTACCTTGGAGCTTGCTTTAGGCCATATAAGCTCTTCTTCAACCTTCATACCAAATTCTCCTTCCCTTTGACCTCATACTCCTGTGGCTGCTGCATATAAATCTCTTCCTCCAAATCGCCATGGAGAAAAGTTGTTTTTACATCTAATTGTTCAAGATGCAAATCTTCTACTACCACAAGACTTAAAATAGTTCTAATTGAATTCATTTTAACAGCAGGAGAAAATATTTCATCAAAATCTATACCTTTCTTTTGTGCAAACCCCTTTACAACAAGTCTATCCTTGTAACGCTTTTCTCCTCCATCTTCTTCCTTCAACTTGTAAACCCATTTATTCTGCAATGCTCTTTTTCCTGCAAGCAACTGAACCAAGTTCCAAGTATGGTTATTTACCAAGGAATCCATTTCCTCTTTCATCCCTTGCTCCCACTTCCTTTTGGTGTCTACCTACATTGCCTCTTCATAACATTCTGGTTCACCAGAATCGGTCAACAATAAATAATACAATGAAGGAGAGTATCGTTCAGGGGGTATACTTAACCTGGTAGATTTTCTAACAACACTTGCAGGTGTTTGAGGTACCTGTTGCTCCTATTGTTGTACATTTTAATTTTCTGGTTCCTTTGGAAAAAAAATTCAGTGATCTCATCAAGCACTGTGTATTCTTGTTTTTCTTTTTCCTGTTTCTTTCCCTGCAACTGATCTTTGTACATGACCTTCTCATTGAATATGACATCTCTACTCTTAATTATTTTTTTATTTTCATAATCCCATAAGCGATAACCAAAATCATTAACACCATATCCAATAAAGGTACACTTCTTGGATTTTGCCTAAAGCTTTGTTCTATTTTCTTTATCAATATGGACAAATGCTTCACAACCGAAAGTTTTCAAAAAAGAATAGTTTACCTTTTTTCCTATCCATTCCTCCTCTGGAATTCTACCATCCAAAGAGCTTGAAGGTCCTCTATTTATTAATTAAACAATAGTATCTACAACATCTTCCCAAAACTGTAAAGGAAAACCAGCATGCAATCTCATACTCCTTGCACGCTCCATGATTGTCCTATTCATCCTTTCTGACACGTCATTTTATTGTGGTGTTCTTCGAACTGTCTTCTCTCTACGAATCCCATGGTATGAAAAATAATCATCAAACTCCTTGATGCAATATTCACCTCCATTATCTTATCTAAGACACTTCAACTTTTTTCCTGTCTGATTCTCAACCAAATCTTTCCATTTCTTAAAAGTATCAAAAACATCAGATTTTTGTCGAATGTAATAAACCCAAGTTTTTCTAGTTGCATCATCAATAAAAGTAATATAATAATGAGATCCACCAAGAGATGATACCTGAGTTGGTCCCCATACATCTGTATGCACAAGCTCTAACCTTTCACTGTTCTTTTCTTTTCCGACTCTGAGAAATCTGACTCTCTTTTGTTTTCCATAAACACAATGCTCATAGAAGTCCAAATCAATTTGTTTAAGATTTGGCAACAAATTTCTTTTGTGAAGTATCTGCATCCCCTTCTCACTCATGTGTCCAAGCCTATGATGCCCCAATGTTGTATCCACTCCTGTAGAAGCTAAAGAGATAGAAGAGTCAGTATTACCAGTACATAAATACAATGTACCTACCTTCTCTCCTTTCGCTATCACCAATGATCCTTTGATGACCGTCCACGTTTTATCTGTAAATATGGATATACAACCTTCACTTGCCAACTGCCCTATTGAAATTAGATTTTTCCTTAAATCTGGAACATGTCTTACCTCTTTCAACAACCATTGGCTTCCATTGCGTTGCTTTATTTTTACCTTTCCCATTCCAACAATTTTTCATGGTGCATCGTCACCCAAATGAACCTTGAACATAATCTAGAAAATGTTTCCTATGGGGTGTGGCATGAAATGAAGCCCCTGAATCTACTACCCAAGACTCAAAAATATTATCTACAGAAAGAATCAAGGCATCTTGTAACACATCACCTATTACATTTTCTTACTGGTTTCTCTCCTGTTGTCCTTCTCTTTGTTTCTTTGGAGCTCTGTAGTCTTTCTTCAGATGTCCTTTCTTCCCACAATTCCAATACTCTATCTTTCCAAGTTTGGATTTGGATCTTCCCTTCCTAGAATTCCCATGGTTCTTGAAACCCTTTCCTCTATCCTTTTGTCTTCCCTTGTTCTCCACGTTCAACGCATTTCCTGATGTCTCACCTATGCTTTCCGTCACATTTCCTCACTAAGGATAACACCAACAACATCATCAAATTTTAAAGTATTTGAACTAGAGACAGAGTTACTTACAACCATGACCAAGCTGTTCCATCTTTCTGGCAATGAGCAAAAGATGAGAAGAGCCCTGACCTCATCATCAAAGTCCACTTTTACAGAACTTAGTTGATTAGTAATTGTATTAAAATCATTTAAATGATCTGCAACAGACCCACCTTCCGACATCTTCATATTAAATAATCTCTTCAATAGAAATACTTTATTGGACGCCAAGGGTTTTTCATACAATTTGGCCAATGCATCCATCAAACCCTTCGTTGTCTTTTATTTCGAAATATTGAAAGCCACTGACATTGCCAGGCTCAGTCGTATTATTCCTAGATCCTTTCTGTTAAGAATCTCCCATTCTTCGTCCTTCATAGCCACCGGCTTCTTTGCTATTCCGCCCAATGGTAGGAATAGATCCTTCTGATATAAATAGTCTTCCATCTGCATCTTCCATAACTGGTAGTTTTGGCCATTAAATTTCTCAACCCTAAACTTTCCATCTTCCGAAATTGCTCCCACTCGAACCAGGAACCCTCTTTTCCTGCGAGTTACCTTTCGCTCTGATACCAGTTGTTAGAAAAAACAAGACCGTGGAGAAATAAAATAAAACAAATGCGGAAACAAAACACAGAAGATACACAATACAATAGAGACACAAATTTACGTGGTTCATCCAGTGTGGGCTACGTCCACCAGAGAAATTGTCAGGTCCTTCCTTTATTATTATCCAGCATATGAAGGGATACAACCTACAGCAAACCCGTTGTAACTTCATATTTCGTTTTATCATAGTCTCCTCTCTCAAAATACAATATTCACCATCAACCATAGCCGCAATACATTTCCCTCATAAAAGAGGGTTGCCTTCAAGGGAAAAAAACCCTAACATAATCTCTATTGTTAGATCTACGACCTTATAATGAACGGTCCAGATTTACAATGAAATTACAATATACATTTACAAGGAAATTTTTCCTTCGGGGGCTTCACCCCCAAACCCCTGCTTGCCCCCAGACCCCCCAGCCGGGGAGATAGCCCCCCCGGACCCTGCAGAGGGGGTACCCCCCCTCTGCACTCCCCCACGTGGAAGAGTGTACATACTTCTAGGGTGTAAATACTTCATGGGGTATAAAAATGGCTGAAAGTAAAAGACCTATGAATCAGGAAGATAATTAGGCTCCACAACCAACAACTAGGTTCTGCTTCAGACTCCTGACACAGTTCTACCTTTCCACACTGGTAATATGACCCCTTCCCTGTCACCATCCAGGAATGAATTATTTGATGGTTGTTTCAGGACCTTTTCGTAGTTTTTGGCTTCGGGTCCTCCACTCTCTGAAGGATGTTTTCCTTCCTCTCTAAGCAATCCATACGACCTAGCTTTGAATTGGATCTCTCAGGCGGAAGGGGGTTTTATCCTCTCTCTACCCCCTACCATCCCATATTTCATCAAAAGAGGGTTATCACCTTGTGGTTCAAAGGACTTCCTAGACACAGGAGAAATTAAAGGTAGCACGGTGTATTTTCACACTCAATGCACGGGTTCTCTGGAGGTTCCAAATTCCTCCAAAGGTTTCATCTTAACCCTCCTCGGCGTTGAAGAGAAAAAGCATTTTTTCTAGGACAAAGGGGTTTTCTCACCGTTCACTCAAAGATATTCAGCCAGGCCGGAAGGTTCCTGGGAACATAGGGGAAAAACCAGTGTGGGGAAAAAACAGAAGATGAAAGGTCTAAAATCCAAAGGAAAAGTGGGGAATCTTGTGCTCGGAGAAGAGGTAGGTATGAACCCTGTTGTTTAGTTGAAAAATCAGACCCTAGTCGGGAGGGCCAATGACATATCCTTTTCAGTCAGAACCATCATTGAATGGGCACATTTGGTTTGGGATGAACATCTTGGATATGTCCCAAAGATTATTGAATTAAACAGGAACTGGTTTGCCTTCAATTTTCTTCAACCAGAACATGCAAAATGGGTTTTGGGAAAAAATCATAGTGTCAACAACTCCCCTCTCTTCCTAAATCTCTGTAACCCTCCTTTCGATGCCAGTAGAGAAAAAATGGACAAAATTTTAGTTTGGGTCTGCCTACCAGCACGACCACTACAGTTCTGGACTTTGGATTACATCAAATGCATTGGGAATTTCTTGGATGAATTCCTAGAAGCAGACTTATCCTTTGAAGACACAAAACAAAGGAAAGTAAGAAGGATTCTAATCAACTTAAATGTTAGAGAAGGGCTAGGAGAGGAAATTGATTGAAGTTGGGGAAGCTTCACTCATTCACAAATTTTGGATTATGAAAACGTTCCTTTTAGATATCGTCGGTGCCATCAATATGGAAACTTGGTGATGAATTGCCACTTACCCCTAAGAACTAGAGGAAGAAATTTTTACAGAGTCAAAGGGAAGAAAGTGAATCAGGAAGAGAGTAGCAGGACTGAAGAATGTACAAAGGTGACAACTCAAGATACAATGGTCTTAGTGCAGCCTACAGCTACTTCCAAAGAAAATTGCCAGCAAGATTTCTCGTTTTCTCTTGAAAGACAAGCAAAGGAAGGACCCATGATTACAAGCCTTACTACTCTTGGTCTGGGAATCTCAAGGAATTTGGTTTCAGGTAACCCTTTACCATTTACTCCCCCTATTACTCTTTTAATTAAAAATTTGACTCTAGAGGGAAATGAGTTGTTGGAGGCTCTTAAAAACCAGTCTTTAAACATTGGCACTTCTCCACTGCCTGAGAGAGGCTCAGACCCCCTTAAGGATGCTTCCCCCTTGGACGACCCTCCCTCTCCAAAGCAACTTGCTATGATGAAGACGACTCATCATCTTCCTCCCTCTCTACCAAGACTATGACTTCACGGTATTTTCTAAGATCACAGAAGGGTTCCTTATCCTTGGGAGGGATGGGAAAGGAGGTAATCTCATCCTTTGATAGAGGAGGTTGTGGGAGAAAATATATGTTTTCAAAAGAAAAATACAAAGCCAGGATAGACCTTATGGTCAAGAAACAACAATCAAATGAAAGGGAACTTAGAGGATCGAGGCCCTGGGGAAGGGTTCCGGGATGAAGTGCATGTCCTTTAACAGTAGGGGTTTGGCAGGTGCCCTTAAAAAACCATCCTTGAAAAGTGTTATCTCGACGGAACACCCTGATGTTTTACTCCTACAAGAAACTATGGGAGTAGTTGAAGAGGTAAAAACTTGTCTGGAGCACCTCCTCCCTGGTTGGAAGTTTGAAATTGTGGATGCTTTGGGTAGGTCTGAGGGTTTGACAACAGGTTGGAACACTCAAACCATACAAGTCATTAACACCTGGGGTTTGGATTCAGGTCTTGGTATTTCTGTTTTGGCCCTGGATATAAAGGATGTTATTCACATGCTTAACGTATAGGGACCTTATCAGAGAATAAAACCTTTCTAGGACTCTCTCCTCACAAAATATTTCCTAAAATAAAATATGATTTTTGGGGGAGATTTAAACCTCTCTCTGGGACCTTCAGAAGTATGGGGGGGCAAATCCAAGTTTGACCCTCTAGCTAATGTTTTCAATCAAAAATTTGTGGAATGCAACTTAACAGACCTAGAACCTATTTTGCTAAAACCTACCTGGAAAAATAACAGGGTAGGGATTGAAGGAGTTGCAAAAAGACTGGACCACTTTCTGATAACCGACTTGCTCTTGGATAAAAAACTAAATATAAAACAATGGATCAGTTTTGGAGGCATCTATGATCATTACCTGATCTTCTTGGAATATAGACAGGGAACAAAGAAGCCAGCTAGCCCTTTCAAATTTAACAAGACTTGGTTGGAAGATGAATCTTTTCTTAGCCTTGTAAAATAAAATTGGATACTTTTTCAACAGGATTGCCCGCAATCGGTAGCCTTTCAGTTTGCTGAAAATCTAAAAAAGATCAAAGAGGTGGTAAAACCCTTGGCCTCACAAAAAAGAAAAATTGAGGACAAGGAACTAAAATAAATTGAACTAGAACTACAAAGATTCTCTGAAGAAGAAGGGGGGGGATTTGCCACTCTAGAGTCAAAAATAAATATACTACTTCTGGAGAAAAGAAGGAACAAACTACTCAAGGAAAAGGAAGAATCTTGGAGATTAAAAAGTAGAGCCATTTGGTTGGAAAGTGGAGATGAGAATAAAAATTTCTTTCAAGCCTTTGCCAAAGGAAGAAAAAATGTCAACACTATTTCGCAGTTGAAGGAATCTGCAGGAAACATGGAGAACACTTTTGAAGGATTTTCAAGTTTGGGGAAAATTACTTCCAAAACCTTTTCAAAGTAGAGACTCGAGCTTCAATAGAAGAAGTGGTACAAGTGGCTCAGTTTTTTCCCAGATTTGTGGATGAAGCAAACAATCGAATCCTGATGGAAGAAGTAATGGAAAAAGAACTCTTGGAAGTGCTTCACGGTTTTCAAAAAGACAAAATCCCAGGCCCAGATGGATGGATTATCAAATTATTCATGGGTTGTTATGAGATTTTGGGACCAGACTTGTTAAAGATGCTATAGGATACTAGGATTTCAGGACGAATACCTCAAATCCTAAACTCTACCTTTTTAGCACTTATCCCAAAGACAGATAATCTGGAGACATTGGATGACTTCCGACCAATATCACTATGTAATTGTGCCTACAAAATTATTTCAAAAGTAATTTCAAGAAGGGTCAAAAGAATCCTCTCTGAAAGAATCTTGGAAGAACGGTTTGGTTTCTTGGAAGGAAGACAAATTCATGTAGCCATAAGAATTGCACAAGAAGGACTTCACGGCATGAAGACAAGGAAATTAAAAGGAGTAGTGTTAAATATTGATCTATCCAAAGCATATGACAGAGTAATATGGTTGTATATTCGATTATTACTTACTCACTTGGGGTTTGATGTCCCCTTCATAAATTGGGTCATGAATTGTCTCACTACAACTTCTTTTGGTGTACTTATAAATGGCTCAGCCTCTTCTTTTTTTACTTCAGAAAGAGGTCTAAGACAGGGGTTCCCTTTATCACCTCTTATTTTTCTCTTAGTTGTTGAAGGACTCAACAAAGCTATCTCGGAAGAAAAAAGTGTGGGAACTTTTCCTGGAATCAAAATTTCACAAGATCTGCACCTGACACGCCTTCTCTTCATGGACGATGTTTTAATATTCAGTGGAGGATCAAGAAGAGAGGAAGAGTTCTTAAGGAATATCCTTACTCTTTTCTCAAAAGAAACAAGAATGTAAATCAATGAAAGGAAATTGACACTCTCTACAAATTTATTATCTGAAGAAGAAGAGCAAGCCCTTAGGCTTAAATTTCCTTTTGAGGAAAAGAAACTAGATGAAGGAATAAAATATTTGGGCTTTTTACTAAAACCAAATTATTATAGGAAAGAGGATTGGAAGTGGCTTTTGAAGAAAATAGACAAAAGACTAAACATCTAGAGCCACAGGTGGCTTTCATGCACAGGTAGACTGGTACTGGTAAAGTTAGTTTTGGAAGCCATTTCGGTATATTAGATGTCCCTCTCATGGATCCCAAAAGGAATCCTGGAAGCAACAAGAAAACTCACCTCAAAAGTTTTGTGGAGCGGTAAAAAGGAAGCACATGTAATCCCTTGGGTCCGTTGGGATAAAATTGTTGTTCCAAAGGCACTG
The DNA here is from genome assembly GCA_032191745.1 of Picea mariana. Lineage (NCBI taxonomy): Eukaryota > Viridiplantae > Streptophyta > Pinopsida > Pinales > Pinaceae > Picea > Picea mariana. The sequence continues at coordinate 106,215 of JASDQU010101261.1, read as the reverse complement.
GGAGGATGGGCCATGAAAAATATATTCCTCTTCTCCAAATCACTTGCGGCCAAGGGTTGGTGGCGTATTCTAAACACTATCAATCTATGGACAAAGTTAGTTGTGCAAAAATACATCGAACCAGTTCCTTTGGATATTTTGCTCAAAAGTAAACAAAAATCCTTAAAAGGTGCCTCGGTGATCTGGAAAGAAATTTTAAATGCTTTCCCAATCATTGAAAATGGACTAGCATGGAAAATAGGTAATGGAAAACGTTTCAACTTGGAAAATATCTTTGTCCAGGAAGTGAGGGACAACATATACTCTTAGATCAGTTGATTCAACACTTGCACACTTTGGGTTTTGTTCATTTAAAAAATATGGATGATCCAAGAATCACCAGTCTTTGGTCACAAGGCTGGAAGGATGTACACAGGTTAGGATTAAGCGAAGAAGAAACAATTTAATTGGAAAGATACACAATATTTTTAAAGATTTCTCAAATAAGGCTCAAATACTGTGAGGACGAATTGATCTGGGACTCGGCTCCCTCAGGGACATATACTCCAAAGATGGGTTATTTAAAATTAAACTTAGATTTGGGCCATCAAAAGACTATTTGGTGGTGAGGAAAACTTTGGAAGATTAAAAGTCCAGAAAAAACAAGATTGTTTATGTGGAATGTCCTACTCAATAAAGTCTCGACATGGGATAATCTTCAAAAGAGAAAATTATATGGCCCAGGTTGGTGCACTCTTTGCAAATATGAATGAGAGAATATGATACATCTCTTTCTAAAGTGTAGTTATATCATCAAAGTGTGAGTTCAAGTATCCAGACTTTTAGAACTTCACTGTAGCTGGGCAGGTCAAGACCTGGAACACACTTGGAAATCTTAGTGGAATACTAGAGCTTACAAAAGTTTTAGAGTGTTTCCATTATTGATCATCTGGGGCGTTTGGATAGCACAGAACTCTATTATATTCAAAGGAGTCCCTTTTGGCACCAGAAATCATAGCATTCAAGAGTATATCTTTTATTTCCTTCTATCCCTCGCAGATTCCAAGAATCACTACTAGATAGCCTCAGGAGGTCGAGATCGACAAGTCTTCCCCATGGGGATTTTTTGACAGGGCTTCACAACTTAATCACTTTGGAGGAGGAGGACTTCTTTTTCTTTCATATTCACACTACTACTCTTTGACTTTTGGCTTTGGGACGAGAACAAAAAACTTTGCAGAACTTATGAACCTCAAACTACTCATTACCTTCGCCATTGAAAAGGGATGTCACTCCTTAAATGTTTTTAGGGACCCTTAAAATGTCATAAAATGGATAAAAGGCACACAAAGATGCATAAACACAAGACTTTCTTCCTTAGTGGAGGACATCGCTCGATTACAGACATCTTTTGATCCATTTGTTTGTCAACATGTCTACAGGGAAAACAATTAAGAAGCGGACCAGAGGTCAAAAGAGGGGCTTCATTTGGCTATGGGCCAATGGAAGTAATTGAACATCAAAATGAGCAAGCCTACATATATATGCATCAATACTTCTTGGACTGGCCTCATACAGATTCAAAAGATACTTTTTGTATACAAATTGCAATGAAAAAATTTGCAAAAAAGAACCAATTTTTAGGGCCCTGACAGAGCTTCATACACCAGCACTTGAGTATAAAAACTCACAAAAGAAACAAAAGTCTTTTTTGAAGACACTAATGCAGAAATATACTTGAACTATAATGATAGCAATCAGCTATAGACTCAAATGTAACAAAATACACCAAGAGGTGTATATGAAGAATGTAATTTTGTTCTAAAAAGATGAAATAAAATTACGCTTTTTTTTCTTAAAAAAAAACAAGTATTTATGAGAATTTAAAACAATAATAAAAATATTTTTTTAAACAACAAAATTATTATAACAAGGGTTTATGAGAATTTAAAACAATACTAAAAAAAATTGCAGTTATTAGAATTCATAATATATGTAAGTTAAAAAAAATGGCATAAAAGTGATTATTTATAATTGTAGTTATTAGAATTTATAATATATGTATCTAAAAAATTTATAAGGTCTAATCACTTTTATGGGAGCGAATATGTAAGAGCTAATGGATATAATTTTTGATATAATATTATATTAGTTTAGAATATTTATAATATTAAATATTAATATTGATTTTTAAAAATGGTATAAGATTTGTTTTTGAGATTTAGGATAGTTGGTGACGGAGTGTGTTGTTAAGGCCCTCTGTGATGTTAAGTCATCGATTCGAAACTTGCGAGGACAAAAAATCCAACCATGTTAAAGGTTGGTGTGGCTCACTAAAAATTTATACCTTATTATACAATTTGTTCATATTAATAACTATATATTTAAATATGTCATCGTGGTCTAGAGCATTAGGTGAGAGTGTGTTGTTAAGGTACTCCGTAAGTGAAATTCGCCAATTCGAAACCCCTGGGAACACCTCAAAATCCATCCATGTTAAGGGTTGGTACGGTCCAAGCCGGGGTGTGATCCCCAAGGATCAATGCAGTCCAAGCCGAGGTGTGATCCCTGAGGATCGATGCAGTCCAAGCCGGAGTACGATCCCTAGATGACTTTGACGACTTAAATACCAATTAAAAAAATTCCGAATTACCAAAAAAAAAACTATATATTTAAATATAGCAAACACTATTTCAACTTAATTATTGAAATGGATTACAATTTAAAACTAATAATTTGAATAAAAAAGTTTTCGAAATTATTTAGTCATTTTTTAATATTATTTAAATGTATAGGCTTGTTCGTTATTAATTATTTTGTATACATTATGTTCAAAAGGTGCAATGTATTGGGACATTCCATGTTATTCTTCTACTTTTCCAGTGTTATAGGTGGGGTTTTCTCCTCATCAATATTGAATGGAATATTGGGAAGAGGTGATCATACCACATTATCTTTGGATTCATGAAAAATTACCTTTTGTGGAAAGGTAGTAATAAGTTTCTTAGTCTTTACTCTTAGCCCATTTTTATAACAAATTTGTATGATTTATATAAATGGATGGATGTGTATAATGTTTATGAAACATTTTCTATCTAAGTGCTTAACTCTACATCTTGTACATGCAAACTTTATTCTTATTTTTGTAATTTAATGAGTAAAAGCATTTTATTCTTATTTTTGTAATTTAATGAGTAAAAATTTATTTCAAAGAAGGGTTTATCTTATCTTAGAATGGTGACGATAAATAAGCATACTTCTATACACAAGTTTATTCCTATTCTTGTAACTTAATGAGTAAAAAAATATTTCAAAGAAGGCTTTATCTTATCTTGGAATGGTGACAATACATAAACATACTTCTAGACACAAGGTAATGTGGGTGGTTAGGATTCCTCTAAATCAAGTGTTAATACAAGATATATTCTTTGCATTACAATGTAAATAACTAATGCAGGGAACTTAGTGGAATCACCCTTCTCTTGATAGTCAATAGAATTTTTTCTAATTAACCATCTATATGCTCATACCAATTTAAAATTTATATTTTATATGATATTTTTCTACCACTATTATAGTGTGAAGCGAGTGTTTGAAGCCCTAATTGGATTTGATAGGTTGAGTGAGACAATTATTGTGGTCTGTAACTGTAAGGGGTCGTTAGCTATCTCATAATCATATCCTTCAAATTCTTTCAATCCTTGATGTTGTTCTAGAGTCTGTACTTAATGCTTAGAAAGTACAGTGTCTAGGCATCCGAAAGTGACTAAAGGATAAAAAGGGGAATAATCAACCTTCGGGAAAGGAAGCTAAGGCTGATTTCCAGGTTGTCATTATCTCGCTTCCAACTGTTACTGGATGTTTATATCCCATTCAATCACGGCCCATGAACGTTCAAGTTTTGCCTAGGTGGTGGTTGTTTTAAGTATGGTATCGAAAAGGTTCAAAGTGATATGGGTTTGGTCCGATAAGCCGGGTTCAATATTAGGTTGTCTTGCAACGGGGACAGTCATAGAGGAAAAGGAAATTAAAGGGGAGTTCAAGGTTTTTTGATGCTATATCAATTTGATCGTATAAAAGAGAAGTTTTGAATCTGATATTGAAGATAAAGTGAAAACCAAAGGCCTTTTCCCGTAACTGGGTTATCTTTTAAATAAATGGTGTGTGAAATGTGAGAAAAACATTAAGTTGTCTATAATGTGAGGCTCCTATCAAGGGAGAATCTCACCCTGTAAACAGAAGAAGAAATATGACGAAGCATAAAATAGGAAGATATAAAGAGTTCATAGGTCTTGTACCTGCTAATAGCCGATACAGAGGAAAAGTTGTAAACAATATAGACGACTAAAAATTGATCACCAAAGTAGAGGTTTTACTAAATTTCAGTGAAACATTCATCAGACATATATATGCAAACTGAAATTGAATATGAAATCACAGAGGAAACAAACGCATAACACAGTCTTGACGAAATTAGGAGTCTTCGAATTACTTTGTATGAATTTTCAAAAAGAGAGAGTCTCTATTAAAATCGACCAAAAAGGTCCTGCCTTTTTTTCTTTCTTCTATTTTCATATTTATACAAACTTCTACATGCTAGAATTCCAATCATTCCAGGATTTTTTTCGATTACACCTTCCTTTCTTTTCTCTTCGATTTCTAAAAATATAACAGGAAGGCACTTGTCATTATTTGATACCGAAAACCTGCCCCTTCGCATGCTCAGTGCAAGTGATGCACCTCTCCACCAACTGGGCTATCAACCTGGAAGGTTCTGTTTGATTATTTGCCTCAAAAGTGTAATAATCCTTCACTAATTGTGGCAACTTTCCTTCTACCTATCAGTCTTCGGCGCTGATAGAACATAAATGTACACTTGGTTTTATTAGCCATTTATCTACTTGGATTATATCCGTCTGGGTTATCTGTGATATTTCAGCCAACTCTCTTTCCTCATTCTCCTTGATATTGAGCAGGTGCTTGGCTATATTAATCTGGCCCAGTGTCTCAGTGTTGTTTTCACTATTGAGAACCAACAAACTCCCATCTATGAAGCTGAAAGTTTCTTCACAAGAGTTTCTTACCTCTTTAGCTTGTTGTCTGCCTTATGATATGTTACGCTCCCATGCCTTCAGCAAGATGTTACCTCGAGCCTGCTCTAGGATGGAAAGCCTGGAACTACTGCCCATTTCTTTTTTTGTCGTGGCTATAACAGCCTCTTGGAAAATGACCCGAGCCGCCCCAGCTTCGTTTTCTCTGAAGGAGATGTTTTCCAGTACTTGACCAATGAGTTGGCAGTAGTTTTGAATAGTTTCCACTTTAGAAAGTAAATCTTGTTGAGTTACCGACACTCTTTTTCGGATTTCTATAACTTGGGATTGGAATATCCCGATATCTATCATCTGGCCTTCGGCGAAATTTAATTTGGCCTGTAACTACCCTATCAAGTCTTCTTGTTGGCTTATCTATGATTGGTTGGTCTGAGCCATCTGTTGTGTCTGTTCGAGATCGGATTTGAGCCGCTCGATTTCTTTTTTATCGGTTGCTCCTAGCTAGCTCTATACCTGTGTTCACTTGATCTCTGAAGGTTGCTTCTACTGTAGCCATCTTATCCTCCAAAGTTTTGATCAAGTGGTTTTTCTGCTTCAACTGTTCTTTTAGGGACCTGACAGAATATTGGTTGGTTGTTGCAAAAGCCCCAATGTCCCTGCTATTTGAGTTGCAAATTCCTCTTTTTTCATGGCTCTCCCATCAGCAAGGATTTTAAATTTCTTGGTTACTGTGCCTGCTTCTTGATAAAGTTCTTGTTTCACAATGGCCTTCCTCTTCTTATCGAAGAAAAATTCGTTTGGAGGCAACTCTTCCACATTTATGAGCATTAGTTCTTCGCCGAAAATCCACCCTGCGTATGGGATCCCCTTTGTGGACTGTAGGGGAGTAACATAAATGATGGGGCTACAGATCTGCTTGGATGATTTCCTTGGGGTAACAGCCGAGGCTGGCTTGCTTGGAGGATTGGGGATCTCGGCTTCCTATTTCAGGCCCCCAGTTTGCTTCTTCTTTTCCTGTTGTTCCTCTTGGTCAGGTCCTGGATATTTGGAACCCTTGGCTTCCATTTGTTGTACATCTACAGTTGGTGGGTTCTTACCCTGTAAGAATGTGGTAAGGCAGCTACACCAGTGTTCCTAAAATTTGAAGAAATCAACCATCTCCTCAGGCGATAGGGTTTGAATCTGACTTAGGACCTTGGCATAGGATCTCTCCCCTCAAAATATGTCATTATGAGGTGAATTTCATGTTCATACCTTTTAAGGCCACAACTCACCATGTGATTACTCATGATCCTATGTGGGTCGTGCTTCTTGAACTCAATGTGGACAAATTTAGTATCCTCCAAAGTTGTTGCCTCAGCTTTTGCGTGTCCGAAATCTAATAAAGATTATGTATTCAAATGAATGGGGAAGGGTGGCCATACCTTCTTCAAAAATCCTTTAAGATCTTTGCTTATGCCATCAATCACAGTTTGCCTATTGATTTTGCGACAAACCAGCCTATCGGGTATGAATAATGGTATATCATAGGGGGGAACAGAGGTGCCGAAACCATGATGTATGAAAATTCCACCTCTACGTACCAATCGGCCACGTTGCTCAAGTTGGTGGAAATGCTATCTGAAATCCTGGGAGGTGGGTTGCCAAAGATGGAGACATGCATTGGTACCATTACCCAATTGAAAATTTCATATATGAATTATGTGGCCTTATTTTCCCAAAGTTTTGAGTGGTAAACATGGATAGGCTCAGCCTCAGATGGAGTCTAGCTCCAGCTCATTAGAGGGAAAGGTGTCATGAAACAAATAGCATCCATGATGTAGGCGGACATAAAAAATGAAGCAGCCTTCCCATTTGCCCTCTACATCCGATATTCAGTAATCCGGCTGGTTAAACTGTCTGAGAATAATTTGGCCCAGTCAAAAGAATAGCCTTCAGTGACTGTATGAATCAGAGGCACCCATGGGAGAAAAAAATGTGTGGTGTCCTCCTTCCCATACAACCTACATGTCATCATTTCTATATATTTGAATTGTGGTTCAAAGGAAGAGATTGAATAAACTTCGTTACCGTCCGCCCTAAACTTTGCGGGGTGCGAGACCCAGTCCTTGATTAGATCAGACAAATTTCTACTGTATTTCTCGCATTCTTTCCGCTTAAAACCTTCCAGAAACTTGGCATTGTGTGAGAAGTTTGGTGTGGGTGACAATTGGTACATTGCCTACAAATGTTCTCGTCTGAAGGTCCCAATGGTCACATTTTGCTCGCTGATAATAGTTCTGGTCGGGATATCCACATGATCTAGTGCCCATCGGATCATATCATAATAGGGAAGGAGTCGTGGCCTGGCCGCTATCTTATGCATCTCTGCTTGAACGACGATTTTGTATTTGGTGGCCAAATCATCCTTCTCATTATTTCTGGAATCATCTGAATAGTTCACCAATTCGGACTGAAGAACCTTGGAGACGTATGACCAGGTTCTGACAGAATCAATACTTCTGGGTGAAGTATCGGAAACAGTATATGAGCCTTGCCCTGAATTCTCAGCAATCGCCTTGGATGCTTTTTGTGGAGCCATGATAGAGGAATCTGACTTAGCTCTCCTGTAGTAAAAATGTGTATACATATAGAAATCAGCTTGGTGAGAAAAATCTTCTTTGCACAAGATAGAAATGAAATTTGAAACAATGAGAGAAAGAAATCTATATCTCGGCCATTTAAAACCTCGACGTCCTTATGAACAGAATGGTCAAATCGTTTTTAGTGAAAGATTTAGCAATAAAAACAATATCTTTACCTATCACTTCACCTCATTTCAAATAAATGCCATAAAAATTTTATTGGTCGTGACACAAGTTAGCGCAAAAAACATTTAAATTTAGCCCATAGACGGTGCGTGTTACTATTTGTATTAATACACTGATTAATCTGGCTTAGCTTCTTTAATTAGTTTTTCTTTAAACCTTAATCACCCTTTTCGACGTTCGCCGTATCGGGAGATTTCACTCCTATCCTTCAAGCCCCTAAAACACGAGATCACGATGACGCGATTTAGTTAAGAAAAAACGTGATCCGGATTAAGTGTTTAATTAATCAATGTTTAATTAATATCATGATTTCGTGACTCGGGGCTATGAAGGTATAGTTTCTTGGAAGAGTGAATGCCGAGTCCTAAAACCCCGACATTGTTTAACTTCGGTTTAAAACAACTTACCCCTGACACTAACCCGGGTGACTTTTGAAACTATCTCACAACTTCGCCTATCGGAGTTATGACGGTAACACTTTTGGGGAGAGCGATCGTCGAGACGTGAAATCCCGACAACACTTAACTAAGGTTTAAGGAACTCTACTCTTGGCGCTAACCTGGGTAAGCTTTCAAGGTTGTTTCACGACTTCCTGCATCGAGGCTTGGAAAACTTATGACTTGTAACTTCCAAAGTGCGATATCCCGAGGTATATAAAAGTGAAAAATCTCATTTAATGGTTAAATGGAAATGGCTTAGGAGTACAACGGCCACCGCCACTTCGCATATCAGGACTACTGAGACTTTCAGTGGGTAAAGATCATGAAGTAAAAGACAACTTAAAGGCCAACCTTTGATTTTAAGAATTACATTTAACCTAGTTAAGAAAGGCGGCTCCAACATAGGCTCCAACTAGGGATCCCATCTTCCTGCGAGACGGGAAGAACAGTAGACCATGTGCCTGTATTGGGTAAATGGAGTCATTGGTTTTACTTCTGTGAAACTTTCTTAAGGAAAGGGGATATAGAGGGAAGAAGATATTTCATCTTTTACTTCTGAAAAGATTTTCAACACTCAAATGTGTTTCAAACTCAGTTGTAGCCCCTTTCATGACTTTCTCTTTCTCGTTACCGAATTCAAGTCTGCCTTAAGACAATCAAAATAGTCCTAGGAAATCCAATAGATCTTGTGGCTTTTGGCTTGCATCAAACTAAGTTTATTACATGTTTTTAATCATGGAGCCCTTTCTGAACTTAGGATGCAGATCCAGTTTCGAGAAAGTTGATTACCAGAGTAGAGTGAGATTCACATATGAAAACCTTACAGATATCTCAGATATTGCTTCACTGCCAGCGAGCCTGTTGAATACCCCGGTGAAGTTATCTGGCCCTTTTTACTAAATTTCCTTTCACCACTTCAAAATATATTTATGCATTTAAATGTTGAGATGAGGGCAATCATTTCTGAATTTCCTTTCATCATCTCTTTGGACTAGATGGGGGCAATCAAATATGAATTTCCTTTCACCATCTGTCTTATAATTTACTTTTTAGAACACGAAGTGGGGGAAATCAGTTTGTATGAGGGGTGATATCTGTGTAATATTTGCAGTGGAGGTCTGTCAACTTGCTTTGATTACTCGGTACCAACCTTCCCTTAACTTTCAAAACACCTTAGCCCGCAAGGAAAAAGGGAAAGATTACTTCCAGGGGCCTTCCTTCGAGCAAGCCTCAATCCTTCAAAACTGTTGAAAAACCTAGAAGAGTCAAGATCAACCTACGCATAACTTTGCTTAGTAAAAGACTGAGTGGTTGTGAAGACTGGCTTACTTTCTGAAATTTGCTTTACTACTTCCAAAGCTAAAATGTAATCTCTTCTCCCTATGTATGGAACCCGAAAAGATGCTTGGTTTTTTTTTTTTTTTACAAGGTAAGTCTGCGGACTGAAAAAGGGTGACAGAGAGAGATTTGGGACTCGAAACACAGGGATTATAGACTAAAATGACTTTTGGGACCCTTTTCTAGAGACGACCCAGAGTAAGGAGTTGTTCTTTTAATCACCAGTCAAGTGAAATCATTATATTTATGAGATCATTACGGTGCTTTTGGAGACCTTCGTTTTAAAAAATAAAATTCTTAGCAATTTGTACCTTTGCCTTACCATTTTAAAATAACAAAAAACCTTTTCTATCACCTGTTTTCGGCGAATTTATTCTCCGATATATGATTTTATGTTTACTCCTTTCACTCATTTAGGCTACAAGCCTGAATCCTGCAAACACGAAGATATCTTTTTTTTTTTTTTTTAGTTAAACTGAAGGCATAGAAAATTTCACGTCTCTACTTCTACAAAAATCACTAACCTAATTAATTAGTGGTGAAAGTAAACTTACCAAAGAGAAATTATGGGATAGAAAGAAAACACAAACCGGTATGTACAATGGAAATTTGTTGGGAACCAATTATTACATATAGTGTTTTAAATAACGCTCGTTGATAGGGGCGTTGAAGATTTTACCGACCAGATTTTCTAATAGAAACAATTTTTTTCCTTCGAGAGCTACGACTTTGAATGGTCCGTACCAGATATGATCGAATTTACCGTGTTTTGTCGAGTCTTCCCTCCTAGCATCCCATTTCAAGACCAAATTGTCGAGGAGAAACTCTCTATCTTTTGTCTTACAATCGAATAACGTTTTCATGTCGTCTTGGTATTTCTGCAACCTTTCGTCCATGTCGACCCTATGTTGTTGTACTTCAATCAGCTGGTTTATCCTTCTTGTGACATGATTTGGTTCTTCTTTCTCATCTTGCCAAAGTTTCATTACGGGAAGCGCTAGATTTATGGGTAATACCACGTCGGTCCCATACACCATTTGGAAAGGAGAAGTGCCAATAGATTTTTTCGTGCCTATCCGATTTGCCCATAGAGCGTATTTCAAATGCACGTGCCAAGATTTTTTGTTCTCGTTCGACACTTTCTTAATTACATTGATCATACTTTTGTTTGAAGACTCGGCTAGTCCATTTCCTTGGGGGTAATATGTCGTGGAATGGTCGAGCATGATATTGTATTTTTGGCAAAAACTGATCATAGCCATAGATTTAAAAGCCTAGGCGTTATCTATAACTATCTTTTGGGGACAGCCGAATCTAGACAAAACATTCTCTTCTAGGAAATCTATTACCATTGAATCCATTGCCCTTCTGGTTGGAATAGCCTCCACCCATTTAGTGAAGTAATCTGTGGCAGTCAAGATCCATTTGTGTTGAGTGCTAGAATGGGGGTTAATTTCGCCTATAAAATCTAGTCCCCATTGCTAAAAATGGGCTTCTGTTTTGACCAGAACTAACGGTAGCGCTGTGAGTTTATGCTTTCCTGCGAACAATTGTCAAGGGTTACAGGTTCTGACTTGGGCATTGACGTCTGAGAAAAGTTTTGGCCAATAATATCCTGCCCTTAGGATCTTAAAAGTTGTCACTCTCCAAGCGTGATGTCCCCCGCACACTCCTTCATGAAATTCGCTTATGACCTTCTCTGTTTCTAATTCAACCAAACAAACCAGCATGAAGCCAAGTGGTTCCTTCCAATACAATTGATTTTTGGATATACAGTACTTGACCGCATGCATTTTTAGCATCCTGGCTTTGGATGATGATATGTCACTTGGGCATTTCAAGGTCAGCAGGTAGGACACTATGTTTTTGTACCAATCTGATGAGGCAAACTTCTCTTCGATTCTAATTGCACTTGTTTGCTCATCGAGCTCGTTCATGTCCACACCCTCTTCACATTCGTGTAGGCCATTTATACCGAGGACTCTGAAATTTGATTTAGCTAAGAGTTTAGCCAAACCTTGTCCCTTTACTAGTCTCCTCGGTTTTATCTCCAGATCAAATTTTTTGATTTTAGCGAGCCACCGTCCCCTTTTTCCATCACTGTCAGACTAAACCAGAATGTCCTTTACGGAGCTGGTGGGTACGTACGTGATTACTTTGGAATGAAACACGTAAATTCTGAAAGCCTTTAATGCCTTCACCATAGCATATGCTTTTTTTTCCATTATATCGTATATGAGTTCAGCATCTCTGAGACTTTTTCTAAAAAAGGCTATCAGTTGCTCGAAACCTTCCTCATTTTTCTGTAGGAGTACCGCGGCAAGTGTGTGTTCGGATGTGAACAAGAAAATAAGAAAATCCTTTAGATAATCAGGGCTTGCTAGTATAGGTGTCTCGCTTATAACCTTCTTGATGTGTGCAAACAATGCTTTGGCTTCTACTGTCCATTTCACTTCCCTGTTCTTCTTTAGCATATCTGTGATCAATTTCACAATTTCAGCAAAGTTTGGGATAAATCTCCTCAAAAAATTTATTTTCCTAAGAATGACTGAATTTCTTTTACATTTCTAGGAATATTTATAGTGTCTATAGCTTCAACCCTGCTAGGATCAATTTTAATTCCATCTCGAGACACAATATGGCCCAAGAGTTTACCTTCTAGCATGGCAAAGTGAGACTTTTTGGGGTTTAAAGACAGACCAAACCTGCAGAATTTTTCAAATGTCTGCTTGAGATGTATCAAAAGATCTTTGTCAAATTTAGAAAAAACAGTTAGATCATTGAGATAGATAACCACGAACTTGTCTCTTTCGTCGATGAAAGCAATATCCATAGCACGTTGGAAGGTGGCACCTGCATTCATTAGACCAAAAGGCATCTTATCATACATGAATGTAACCCAAGGGGTAGTGAAGGATGTTTTTTCTTTATCGTGTTCATTTATGGCAATTTGATTGTACCCGGAGAACCCATCGATCATCGACATCCTATTTTCCCCAACTACCTTTTCTAATATGTGATCCATTTTGGGTAGAGGGTAGTTGTCTTTGAGGGAGGAATTATTTAGATTTCTAAAATCAACACACAATCTAATCTCCCCGCTCTTCTTTCTAACTGGGACCAGGTTTGCTACCCAATCAGAGTATCTCAATGGTACGATTATTTTTGCATCCAAGAGCTTTTTAACTTCCCTTTCGACCATGAGAAATAAGATAGGGTTGATTTTTCTAAGTTTTTGTCTAAAGGGTTTGACACTAGGATTTAGGGGTATCTTGTGTTCGATCATAGTGGTGTCGTAGGTTCTCAGTTCTTCGTAATACCAAGCGAAAACATCTTTATACCGCGCGAGTAAGTCTTTATACTTGCTTTTTACCTCAGGAGGAAGGTACTTTGATATTTTTACCATCCTAAGCTCCTCTTTGGTCCCTATGTCGCAGTCTTCAACCTCTTCTGGTTGGGGTTGCAGAGTGGATTTTAAGGGCATATCATTCTGATCGAACAGTCTCTCTAAGGGGATTAGTCCCTTGGGAATCTGATTGTTCTTTAAAACCAACATGCGATGGTTAGCAATTTTTTCTTAGAACTTATGAGGCTCCTCTCCCTCTTGCATAATCTAGGTATGATCATTTTGGTCCTCCTGGTAAATGTGGGATTCGGAGAAATCACCCACCATTTCCAGGAACTTTTTGATATGTTCGTCATCCTCGAAAACCTGCCAATGTTGTATGTTTTTTGGTATGGATGTTCTGTGCCTTACCTCTATGTGGTACTTTAATTTGAAAGCGGTGGGGGGTACAAAAGTTGAAGCTACTTTGGCCATTGAATCGGCTTGTTGGTTTTCGGCCCGTGGGATGAAATGAACCTTTACCAATAAAAAGAAATTTTTCATAAGATCCCAGGCGCAATTTCTATAAGATCTCAATCTTGGGTGTTTGGCCTGGTATTTCCGATTTATCTACTTCACTATCAACTATGCATCTCCGTAAACTTCCAGGTTCTTTATGTTCAACTTCCTGGCATCTTCCAACCCCAAGACTAAGGCTTTATACTCACATACATTATTGGTGTAGTCTATATCCCACTGAAGCCTGTAAGAGAAAGGGATAACAAATTCATTTTCAAGTGTCACAAAAAGTACTCCTGCACCTGCTCCTTCACATGACAGGTCACCGTCAAATTACATTTTCTAAATCCCAGTGCTATGCATATTTTCATATACTTTTCCAGATTCATTTTTAACTAAGTAATTCTCCTTTGCACAGTTATTTACATCATCATCAAAAGACAGAATACAATTTCCTAGATCTTGATCGGCAATATAAACAGGATAATTGTTAGGATTCTAAGGGTTGCTCAATGTGTAGGCTAGCCTCGTTTCCCTGTATAGCCGAGTAAGTTGTCCACCAAACACAAGAATCGTGGCGTAGGTCATGTCTAATTGAAGAGACCCACCAAGTTTGGCTCCCCATGACCTAGATAGAAGTAAGCCATACTTCGGGGGTATATCGGCAATAACTACGTCCATTAGGACACTTTTCACCAGGACCTGTGCAAGAGTGACTACTAAATCTTTTTTCATACCCATGCACTTAACTCTTCTTGAATCGAAAGAGTAGAGATCTCCATAAGGCCTGGTGATCTCGAGGCCTAGTCTATACATAATAGTTTTAGGCATTACATTATGTGAGGCCCCAAAGTCTAGCATGCAGTTATGCAGCAGTCGATCATGCACATTCAGAGTGATATAGAAGGGAGCGACGGTGTCTCTGGCACCCTCGAAATGTGGACCAAAAGTGATATTGGGCTTATCATCTTCCAAGTTTATCACATCAGAGTGACTTTCTAGATCCGAAAAACCTATCACTTTGGTCATCTGCTTTCGATATACAGGATTCTTTGCTAATTCCCCCAAAGGGATTGGTATTTTTATCTTATTTATCTCATTTTCGAGGTTGAACCCTCTACTACCTTTGTTTGTTTCTTTGGTTGAAACCCCAGACTCCTTCTTTTCTAATTTATTTGTTTGTGTTGATTTATCACCAATGAGTTTATCTACTGGTGTATGTGTTTCAGCTGTCTTGGTTTCCTTTATTTGGGTCTCAACCTCCTTTTCTTTGGGATCTAGCGAGTCTACCCCTTTCATTTTGCTATTAGATGTCTCGGTCTCTTTTGGGGCAGGCTCGTATACTTCACCTCTAGGGAGAATTTTCTTGGGTTGAGGAGTCAACACAGGTTTGTTTTTAGACCTCAGGTTATACCTAGGTTGGACCTCAGCCATTATAGAATCAGTTATTTCTTGATAGACAGAAACATCGGTGTTGTCTATGTCTTCATCTTTATTTGACATTTGCTGAGTGTTCAGGGACTTCTCATAATCTTCTTTAGTTAAGGTTGTATGCAGTCATCACCCAAATTTGTCACATCTGCTTCCAAATCCTCGAAATCTTGCAGGTCATTTCCTCCTATAAAATTTTCATTTTTTAGAGGAGTTTGAATTTTCTGATCTTCATTTTTAATCTGTCTTTGTTGATTTTGAGGATTGGGGTTTCTTCTGAATTCCCTCTTAATGAAAGGATCATCCTTGGATTGGTCTAGCTCCATTCTAGAAATCTTATTCGATAACTCCTTAATTATCCTAGCCATATCATCCATTTTGTCGTTTGTGGATCTATTAGACCCTGAAGGTCCCGCTTGTTCCCTAAAACGTTTGGTTTCTTGGTTTCCCATTTCTACCTTGGTTTTCAACTTGCCAGAAGCCATCATGTTTGATTCAATTTCCACAGCATCATCTTGCATTCGGGTTAAGGTAGCCTCTCTCCTTTCTCTTAAAAGAAGGGCAAAATCGGGTTTGAAGGCCCCCGCGAAGGTTACCTTGGCTGTAGGTTGGGAAGGTTTAACTTCGACCGTGATATTATTATATAACTTGTTAAATATTTGAATGAATTCCATAACACTTTCCGAAGTATTTTTCTTTAAAGAGATGAACTCTGTCAAATAATACAAATGGTCTTTCCTTTTGCCCCATTGTCTAAGAAAGGAGTCTTCTAGGGAATCATAGGATAATATCAATCCTGCGGGTAGACTTCGAAACCATGTTCGTACCTGTCCTTCGAAAGTATGAACAAACAACCTTGAATATACGTCTTCGTGTTCGAGACCTAGGATATCGGCAAACTGATCAAAGAAGTTTATATTTTCGGTTGTGGTCAAGCCCCCTTCCCCTGTAAATTTAGGTAAGTTTTTTATGTAATTTTTAGGAAGGTCGTGGAGAGGGACGGGCAGGTCCAAAGGCGCATATCTCGCAGCTACTTTAGCGAAAACTCTAGGAGGCAGGGGAGGCCCTTGGCCCCCCGCTCCTCCTCCTAGAGCCACTCCACCTCCCCCTCCTAAAACCCCTCCACCTCCTCCTCCAGCGGCCGCCATCGGTACTATAGGATAGAAAAATGGTGTGTTATATAGAGGGTTCTAGAAGACTAAAAGAGAATTTCTAGCTTCTTCGAAAGACGAGAAAATCGAAGACGGGTGAAAATAGATGCGAGGACTTGGCTCCTCGGATTTGCAAGAGATGTAATCAAGGGAACCCGCGAGTGTGGAATCTGAGTATATGGTATACTCCTCGAGACTTGGTGAGGTCATGAAGTCTAACTGAAGAGTTGGTGGGATATCGATCTCTGGTAAATTCAATGCGTGGTTTTTACCTTTGTGTACGCTAGAGGTTGTCGGAGGGATTTCACTTTTAACCTCAGAGAGAAGTAAGGTTGGATTGATGGTTTCGGGAGGGGAACTGTGTGAAGTTGAAGGTTCAAAATAACTCTTGGTCTTGGGTTGTGGGTACTTAAGTTGGTAGACTGCAGTAGTTGGCTTAAGGGAACCTCTTGTTTTCAGTATTTTTTCGGGATCGGAAATGGGCGTGGTCTGTTTACCATACGGGTTTTGTCTGGTGTTCCTTCGACCAGATGCCAGCTTATTTAAACATGGAGTCGACAAGTGAAAGATAATAAAATCCTTTAGAAGGTGTTCACTCTTTGTTCACTATCAAAGGGCGAAACATGCAAAAATGTCGTTCTTCCTAGGGAAAAGGTTTCGTAACTTTGGTTCCCGGCAACGGCGCCAGAAAGATTTTGTTCCAGAGTTTGTACTTAAGGATTAGAAACTACAGTCTCTAGGAATCCGAAAGTGAGTAAAGGATAAAAAGGGGAATAATCAACCTTTGGGAAGGGAAGCTAAGGTTGATTTCCAGGTTGTCGTTGTCTCGCTTCCAACTGTTCCTAGATGCTTATATCTTGTTCAATCACGGCCCATGAACTTTCAAGTTATGCCCAGGTGGTGGTTGTTTTAAGTATGGTATCAAAAACATTCAAAGCGATATGGGTTTGGTCTGACAAGCTGGTTTGAATATTAGGTTGTCTTGCAACGGGGACAGTCATAGAGGAACAGGAAAATTAAAGGAGAGTTCGAGGTTTTTTGATGATGTATCAATTTGATCGTATAAAAGAGAACTTTTGAATCTGATATTGAAGATAAAGTGCAAACCAAAGGCCTTTTCCCGTAACTGAGTTATATTTTAAATAAATGGTGTGTGAAATGTGAGAAAAACATTAAGCTATCTATAATGCGAGGCTCCTATCAAGGGAGAATCTCACCCTGTAAACAGAAGAAGAAAAAGATGAGAAGAAATCTGACGAAGCATAAAATATGAAGATCTAAAGAGTTCACAGGTCTTGTACCTGCTAATAGCCGATACAGAGGAAAAGTTGTAAACGATATAGATGACTAAAAATTGATCACCACAATAGAGGTTTTACTAAATTGCAGTGAAACATTCATCAGACATATATATGCAAACTGAAATTGAATATGAAATCACAGAGGAAACAAACTCATAACACAGTCTTGATGGAATCAGGAGTCTTCAAATTGCTTTGTATTAATTTTCAAAAGGAGAGAGTCTCTATTACAATCGACCAAAAAGGTCCAGCCTTTTTTTCTTTCTTCTAATTTCATATTTATACAAACTTCTACATGCTAGAATTTCAATCGTTCCAGGAGTTTTTTCGATTACAAAAAGAAGATTAAACATTTCAATTCTTTGTCTCTGTCCTTCTTTCGGGAAAATGGAACACCTTCCTTTCTTTTCTCTTCGAGTTCTAAAAATATAACAGGAAGACACTTATCATTATTTGATACTGAAAAGCTGCCCCTTCACATGCTCGGTGCAAGTGACGCACCTCTCCACCAACTGGGCTATCAACCTGGAAGGTTTTGTTTGATTATTTGCCTCAAAAGTGTAATAATCCTTCACTAATTGTGGCAAATTTCATTCTACCTGTCGGTCTTCGGTGGTGATAGAACATAAATGTACACTTGGTTTTATTAGCCATTTATCTACTTGGATTATATCCGTCTGGGTTATCTGTGATATTTCGGCCAACTCTCTTTCCTCATTCTCTTTGATATTGAGTAGGTGCTTAGCTATATTAATCTGGCCCAGTGTCTCAGTGTTGTTTTCACTATTGAGAACCTACAAACTCCCATCTATGAAGCTGAAAGTTTCTTCACAAGAGTTTCTTACCTCTTTAGCTCGTTGTCTGCCTTCTGATATGTTACTCTCCCATGCCTTCAGCAATATGTTACCTTGGGCCTGCTCTGGGATGGAAAGCTCGGAACTACTACCTGTTTCATTTTTTGTCGTGGCTATAATAGCCTCTTGGAAAATGACCCGAGCCCCTTGGAAAATGACCCGAGCCACCCCAGCTTCTTTTTCTCTGAAGGATATGTTTTCTAGTACTTGATCAATGAGTTGGCAGTAGTTTTGAATAGTTTCCACTTAAGCAAGTAAATCTTGTTGAGCTGCCGACACTCTTTTTCGAATTTCTATGGTTGGGGATTGGAATATCCCGATATCTATCATCTGGCTTTTGGCAAAATTTAATTTGACCTGTAACTTCCCTATCAATTCTTCTTGTTGGCTTATCTGTGATTGGTTGGTCTGAGCCATCTGTTGTGTCTGTTCGAGATCGGATTTGAGCCGCTCGATTTATTTTTTATCAGTTTCCCTAGCTGGCTCTATACCTGTGTTCGCCTGATCTCTGGCAGTTGCTTCTGCTATAGCCATCTTATCCTCCAAAGTTTTGATCAAGCGGTTTTTTTGCTTCAACTATTCTTTTAGGGACCTGACAGAATATTGGTTGGTTGTTGCAAAATCCCCCAACATCCCTACTATCTGAGTTGCAAATTCATATTTTTTCATGGCTCTCCCATCAGCAAGGAATTTAAATTTCTTGGTTACCGTGTCTGCTTCTTGATAAATTTCTTGTTTCACAATGGCCTTTCTCTTCTTATCGAAGAAAAATTTGTTCGGAGGCAACTCTTCCACAGTTATGGGCGTTAGTTCTTCGTCAAAAATCTACCCTGCATCTGGGATCCCCTTTGTGGATTGTAGGGGAGTAACAGAAACGATGGGGTTGCCGATCTGCTTGGATAATTTCCTCGGGGTAACAACCGAGGCTGGCTTGCTTGGAGGATTGGGGATATTGACTTCCTGTTTCGGGCCCCCGTTTTGCTTCTTATTTTCCTGTTGTTCCTCTTGGTCAGGTCCTATATCTTTGGAGCCCTTGGCTTCCATTTATTGTAAATCTGCAGTTGGCGGGTTCTTACCCTGTAAGACTGGGGGAAGGCATCTCCGCCGGTGTTCCTGAAATTTGAAGAAATCAACCATCTCCTCAGGCGATAGGGTTTGAATCTGACTTAGGACCTCGACATAGGATCTCTCCCCTTGGAAGATGTCATCATGAGGCGAATGCCCATGTTCATACGTTTTAAGGCCACAACTCGCCATGTGATTACTCACAATCCTGTGTGCGTCATGCTTCTTGAACTCAATGTGGACCAATTTAATATCCTCCAAAGTCGTTGCCTCGGCTTTTGCGTGTCCAAAATCTAATAAAGAATATGTATTCAAATGAATGGGGAAGGCCGGCCATACCTTCTTCAAAAATCCTTTAATCTCTTTGCTTATGCCACCAATCACAGTTTGCCTAGCGATTTCGCGACAAACCAGCCTGTCTGGTATGAATAATGGTAGAGCATAGGGGGGAACAGAGGTGCCGAAAACCTTGATGTATGAAAATTCCACCTCTATGTACCAGTTGGCCACGTT
>JASDQU010101261.1:59797-86388 GCA_032191745.1 Picea mariana | reverse complement strand
CTTAGTTGATTAGTAACCGTATTAAATTCATTTAAATGATCTGCAACAGACCCACCTTCTGACATCTTCATATTAAATAATCTTTTCATTAGAAATATCTTATTGGATGCGGAGGGTTTTTCATACAATTTGGCCAATGCATTCATCAAACCCTTCATTGTCTTTTCTTTGGAAATATTGAAAGCCACTGATGCTACCAGGCTCAGCCGTATCATTCCTAGAGCCTTTCTGTCAAGAATCTCCCATTCTTCATCCTTCATGGCCGTCGGCTTCTTTGCTACTCCACCCTATGGTAGGAATAGATCATTCTGATATAAATAATCTTCCATCTGCATCTTCCATAACTGGTTGTTTTGGCCGTTAAATTTCTCGACCCTAAACTTTCCATCTTCCGACATTGCTCCCACTCGAACCAGGAACCCTCTTTTCCTACGAGTTACCTTTCACTCTGATACCAGTTGTTAGAAAAAAAAGACCATGGAGCAATAAAATAAAAACAAATGCGGAAACAAAACACAAAAGATATACAATACAAGAGAGACACAGATTTACGTGGTTCACCCAGTGTGGTCTATGTCCACCAGAGAAATTGCTAGTTCCTTCCTTTATTATTATCCAACAAATGAAGGGATACAACCTACAGCAAAACCTGTTGTAACTTCCTCTTCTTTCTCTCATAGTCTCCTCTCTCAGAATACAATATTCGCCATCAATCATAGCCCCAATACATTTCCCTCATAAAAGAGGGTTGCCTTCTAGGGCAAAAACCCTAACATAATCTCTACCGTTAGATCTGCGACCTTATAATGAACAGTCCAAATTTACAATGAAATTACAATATACATTTACAAGACAATTTTTCCTTCGAGGGCTTCGCCCTCGAACCCCCGCTAGGGGCCCTCTTGCCCCCAGACCCCCCAGTCGGGGGGATATCCCCCTCGTACCCCACAGAGGGGGTACCCCCCCTCTGCACTCCCCCGCATGGAAGAGTGTACATACTTCTAGGGTATAAATACTTCATGGGGTATAAACATGGCTGAAAGCAAGAACCTCTCAATCGGGAAGATAATCAGGCTCCACAACCAACACACTACCCACAATATATTATGAGCGGGTTATTCTTGGCCTTCTTTGTTCAAGGACTGCATCACTGTTGTTCAGAAATGCCATGCTTGCCAAACTTATAGTAAAAAAATAATATCTCATCCTGCTCCCTTACATCCTGTAGTTTCTGTTGGTCCATTCGCCAAATGGGGCATTAACTTCATGACATGTAACCCTCACTCGGTCGAGGGGCATGGATACATCATTGTAGCTATGGATTATTTCACTAAATAGGCCAAGGTGATACCTTTATTTGATAACACCAGGAAAACAACAACATTGTTCATATTCAATCATATCATTACTCGGTTTGGTATTCCTCAAGCTATCGTTACTGATCATGGTATTCATTTTCATAATTTCATGATTTTTGAACTTACTGAAAAGTTGGGTCTTCGCCATGAAAATTCAACCCCTATTACCCATAAGCCAATGGCCAAGTTGAAGCAATCAATAAATTTCTCATTACTATGCTTCGACGGATGATAGGAATTCATAAGACAAGTTGGCACATGATGTTGTTCTCAACATTATGGGCCTATCGAACATCCGTTAAGTCTTCCATGGGATTTACACCTTTCCAACTAGTTTATGGTATCGAGACTATCTTGCCGATTGAATGTGAAATACCGTCTCTGAAACTGGCTGTTGAACTTCTCCCCAATACCTCTACCAAAGAAGAACGTCTTTTGTATTTGATGCAACTAAATAAAACCCATCACGATGTCTCCCTAGTTAGTGAAACTCAGAAGAAACGTGTTAAATGCCAATACGACAAGCATGTCAAGCCACAAGTTTTTTTTTAAGGTGATCTAGTTCTCCTTTACGAACATGATCGTGATTTGCTAGGGGCCGATAAATTCGAGGCCATGTGGCGAGGTCCTTACATTGTCAAACGTGTGTTGGAGAAAGGATCTTATGAGCTAGTTGATTATGATGGAATCCCTTTGAGTGAACCCAGAAATGAGATTTACTTAAATAAGTACTATGCTTAATTCATTTTTTCATGAGTGCTTGTACTTTTAGTGTATCATACTCTTGTGTTCTTTTTCATTGTTTGGTTTTGAGCTTTAGCTGCTTACCTTGCGTTGTGCTTAGTTTTTAGATGTTGGTGTATTTGCTACCCTACATTGGCTTTGCTGATGGCGCTAGTCGCAACACTAAGAACTTAGCAACTACTGCTTGGGAAATCTATGCATCTACAGATGAATTGATTAGTATACATGGTGTTTTCCTTGGTCGTGCAACTAACAATATCACAGAATACAATGTAGTCGTAGAATTAATGACTGATGTTTTGTCACTTGGAATCCGTCATCCTATTATATGACTCGATTCACAGTTAGTAGTCATACAATTGAGTAATGTCTACTCCATTCGAAGTCCTACGTTATTAAGGGTATATTTACAAATTCGCCTCTTGGAACGTCATTTTGATTACATTGAATATCAACACATTCCTAGATGTCTAAATACATTAACTAATGCTTTAGTTAATTATGTGTTAGACATACATTTGAGAAATTTATAAAATCCAATCACACTTTGTATATACAACAAGTAAGCTGGTAGAAGCCTCATNATATATATATATAAGTATTACAATAAGTGTTTTTGTCCAAAGACCAAAATATCAAAAATGTGAAGCACGTGGCTTCATATACAAAAAGAGCATCAAGGATGTTGCTCGCTATAACATGCAGCTGCCCTCGCTAACTTGCGGAGCAGTCGACCGATGGAAGTAAACATGCCCACTGTATGGCGCTGATAATGCCTCGGGATATCATCGATGGAGGCATCCAGGATGTTCATCGTAATCCCCTCTAGATTCTTCTCCAGAATCTTGTAGTCAACAACAACTAGTCCTCCTATGTCAGCTCTCTCTCCTCACCTCTGGATGGGGGATGAACCTGGAGGACGGTAAGATCCCACGTCTGCATCATTGAAAAATCATTTGATTAGTCATCGGATAAATAACACATAAAAACATTTTATATTAAAAATCACAAAAACATTATAAAAATAAAATGTAATTCTTACCTATGTCCCCCCATTGGGAACCTTCAGGAAGAACCAAGTCGAGGTCACCTCAGAAGTCTACACCGACATATGCATAGTCATCTACCATAAGCATCTGGGTCCTCAACTAGTCAAATAAAACATCATTATATTTGACGATAGGACCAGTCACATGTTGTGCCATGAGTTCAACCCACTTCTTCATTCTTGGATCCTGTGGGGCAGGTATACCCCACTCTACCTGCAAGCGTAAGTATGGGACCCTCTCCAGGAAGAAGGACACTAAAATTGAACTGTATCCACATTTTTTTAGGTCACCATTCAAGCACTTGGTTAATTGTTTTTTCATGCTTCTAAGAACCCTATCACACCAGTTAAAAACTTGGGGCTCCATGCATTCCAACACATACTGAAAGTAGCTCTAAAGAGCCATATGGGGAGCTGCGCTCCTTGCCATGTGCATTATAGTGTAGAGGACCATCCGTAGAGGCAAGTCACAAACATCTCTGATAGTGAATTTGCCGCTACATTTCTGAGTACCAGGTATGAAATGCTCACTAATATAGTGATTCAAGGGCTCGCCACCTCCCCTGCTACCTGTCAATGTAACTCGGGCCCCATGGTGAGAAAAACCAGTCAAGAAATAGATATCCTCGATATCTATCATAAGAATGTGTGCCCCCCATGGAATGCCTATTGGTTCACGTCCCACATAAGAACCAAGTATTCCAGTAACCTCAACTGGGCCCTCATGCCCTGGATATTGAAGAATTTTAACAGTCCACAATGTCAGAGGGCATTTACCATTCCCGGGTCATTCTCGACAAATTAATATTCCACCTCATGCGCTCTCTCTCACCATTCCAACATTCATACTGTAGAAAACTTGCAATGGAACATAAAAGAGGGATTAGCATCTTCAGCTCTTCTCTGGAAACTTTTTATTGGCAAATACATTTAAAAATACTTTTTGATTTGTGCACGTCGCAGGTTAGGCCATTCGTATAATGTGGATTCGTCTCATGCTAGCCTAAAGGTCGCCTGCGATGACCCTAGGTCGTCACATGGCACGATATAGGGTGACTGCGACGACCTCCACACGTGGGTACCCTTGAAAATTCAACCCAAAAAGTCATTTCTAACCAATGAAAAACAAAAATTGATCCATAAAAAGTTGAAAGAGATGAAAATTACCTGTTCAGTGGATACCATTTGTTAAATGATCAACTGTGCCTCCCACAATCTGCTGTGAAAGTTTGAGGTAAAATGGGGGTTTTTGGAACAACGTTTGGTGGAGTAACAATGAAATAGTAAAAAATAGTTTTACCTATTTTTATTATTTTTTTACTTTTTCATTTTCATTTTTATATTATTTTATATATATTCCACCTAAACCCTGAATTTCTAACGACATTGCAAGTGTTTGGTTTTTTGCAGATGAAAAACCTAGGAGTGAAATATTGAACAAGGATAAGTCTTTTGGTTTTCTTTTATACATTTGTCTCATGTACAGATCCTTTTAGATTTTTTCAGGAAAAACTCCGCGCTTAGGTTTTGTTCCTTCTCATGCTCATAAATCAATGAGAATGTAACCAAGTATACTTTTGTCATCTTTTCGTACTCGTAATGGTAACACAAAAAATGAAATCCATGGAGTATCCTTTAAGCTCTTTTCATGCTCTGTAAAAATGAAAAGATTGTCGAGCGACCTTGTTCTTTTCATGCTCGTAAAAGAATTTGAAGAAAACATTTTATGAGAGGTAGGTTATCACTTTTTCGGTCTCATAAGATCAACTTACGAAAAATAAACTTGTGGATTCTTCTTTAAGTGTTTTTCAGACTCTCTAAACATGAAAAACCCCTAAGTTTGATCTCTTTGGACTCGTTAAACAAATATCTAAAGACCCATATGGGACTGAACCACTCCTTCTTAGGGTTCGTTAAATGTACTTTGAGGGACTCGTCTGAAGGATGAGCTTACATCAACAAGCACATGTTATCCTCCTCAAGCTTGCATAAAAATAAAGAGGTACTCACTATAAATGGTGGGGGGAAATTTGGGAAAGAAATGTGTCTCTATATCCGTGTTAGTGGCAGTAATAGTCTCTCTTGAAAATGACACCCCCCTTTCATCATTTGAACCTGGGTTGGGAAATCCATTTGTCTCTCGTTTGACCATCCACATGTTCGTATGTTGGGTCCTCCTTGAGTCAATGCTGCCAAGACCATTTTCGCATCGTTCATATGTTTAAGAGAAGTCCAACGTTAATAAGCTTCCTATCGATTCAGTCATCTGTAGTTATAAATTTTCTACCATGTCGGCATTCCCTGTGTCAGTTTCGAATCATTTCACACTCTGGTCTATCTCAAATATGTTACTTATTTCGTGTCATTGATGGGGGATACATCAAGGCCCTCCTGTGATGAGTCTTTTCCTGTCGACTTCAAATCATTATCCAGGAACAAGACTTAAAAATCATTAAGTGCCTTAGAGCATGCATGCCTCAATGGCAGGTTTCTTTGCTTTCAACAGTGGGTTCACATCATTAGCCCCTGATTGGAGGATTCCCTCGAGTGTTCGACTTCAAATCCTTTATTCACACTCATTGGATTATACTGGGGTACCTTGGGAGTCATTGATATCAATGGCGATCTCCCTTGCACTTGTTAACGGTTCTCATTATTGACCGGTAATCAAGTGGTTTCTACCATGTTCGACTTCGGGACCTGTAATCTCATGGTTAGATTCATACTTAGGGACGAAGAAAATGAAGACCCTGGATCATATCATTCTGGTCTAGGTTGCGACAAAGTATTCATGATTTGTATTAGCACATAGATCCTCTTTGTATGTCTCGTGGCTATGTCCAAATTTGAGTCATTTTAGCGCATAGATCCACAGTGTATTCTAGGTGGCTATGTCGGTTTCACATTGACATGGATCCACGGTGTATATTTGGTGGCCATGACTCATTTTACATTTTGTAATCTAAGTATGGGAATTCGTACCTTGGACAATGGTATCTTATTATGCTGATGCTTGACTGTTTGCAGGCTCTCGACTGATGTGCTCTTTGTTTCTGACACACACATTCTACAAAGTATTTCGGTTGTCATGAGTTCCAGACTCATACTTTGGGGGAAATTTTGTTACACATTATTTTGGTCACCCCAGTGATCCATTGACAAACAAGTGTTCAGGTTCCCAAAAAGAGCCTTTCTCCAGGAGGAAAGTGACTGAATTTATCTTATCAAAAACCTTATCAAGGAGGGTCATTGCAGGCTACACCATAAGCAGGGTGCGACGATGATTGGTTGTCTCCCTCTTCCCTAAGGATCTATTGCAACGTCTCCGCAAGCTGACCTAAATATAGGGTGCGACGATGTAAAAAATACTATGAAAAGGTTAAGTTCCACAAAAGTTCTAGAAGGGGATCTTCTAGAAGGTGAGGTGGCATCCATGTGCTTGGGATCCTACTCGTTTCTTTGATTTGGTGGGATCATGCCAATATATTTAACCATCTCTCTTTCCCCTATATAAAGAGGGATCTCTCATGGAAAAGGTTAAGCACAAAAGGTTGATTTTAAGGGTAATGAAGGTTGAATAAGCTAAGATTGCATGGAGAGTTCTGCATTGGATCATTCTTGAGAGCCTCATTTCAGTTCATCAAGTCATTGTGGATCGTCTCCATTCAATATTGGAGCAAGTGTGTGTTGGAGAAAATGGTCATCGGAAGGGGACCTTGCAACATTAAGGCTTTGGTTGTAATCTCCACTTTCATTATTATGTAATACAGTGACATGTTTCTTTCCCATAAAACTTATCTCGTTTTATTGTATGATTCCTTGATCACATACATAGGTTCTCGTTGAGTATATTATTGATTTCAATTTGGTTGGCTTAAGTTCCCTTGCAGATTCAATATCACAGGAGCACTAGAGTGGAGCTAGGACTACAACGACAAGAGGAAGCGATATTTAAATGGTATGTTGCCCATCTCTTGCTAGATAGTAAACTCAATGATTAGAGCTTAGGGAAAGCATCATGTTCTGTTTTGTTTTGTTCTAGATATAGGTGGATCTAGGGAGATCTGTTTATGTCTGCATTTACCAATAAGTCTCATAACACCTACCACAACCTGTTAGGAGAGGAATATGAATTAAAAGTCAATAAACTTCATAAACTGTATATTTGGAAACTGACCAACAATAGATAATACCTACTCCAACAAAGGCCTAGAACTACTTTCCAAATATGAAAACTAGAATCAAAAGACGTCACCTATGTCTATCCACAACGAATCAAAAGACGTCTTTTTAGAGATAAGTTGCCACTATTCTAATGAGTCTTTCACTCTGTATTTCTACAATTTTGTACATTTTTCTCATTAATAGAAATTGTGTCTTACTATATATGTGTTCTTCTTGCTATATATCTGATATATATCTATTATATTATTGGCTCTCTTGTAATATCTTTGTATATTTCTATGTTATATATCCACTCTCATTTCGTGCTGAAAATAATCTAGATTATATTGAGAAGGGTTCGATCTCCATGACAATAGAAAAGGAAGCAGAACAAAGGAGTTACGCATAAGTCATCAGAGGTCCCATTAAGAAGGAAGAATACAAGCCTTCAAAGGAGAACATTCAGGAAATGGAAATAAATCAAGAAGAATATTACATAAGAACTGCACCACCTAGAAGATCCAGAACTCAGAACCAACAAGCAACATTGGAAAGAACTCAAGAGGATTATTACAGAAGAAAAACACCATTTAGAAGATCCCCCACACTCAGTTACTAAAATATTTTTATTGGTTTATGTTATTCCTATAACAATTTTGGGAACAAGGATATAAATTGTAGATCCTATGATAAGAACATAAGCAACTATGAAGGCTACTCTAAAATTAATCATCTTAGAAAGCCTTATGGAACATACAACATAAAATATAACAGTTTTGGCTCATTAAATAATGAAGTAGAATTGTTATAAATGCAACAATTTTGGACACATGGACAAATATTGTAGATTGATTGTTCCTCCAAAGGAACCAAAGCATGATTTCAACAGTCATGTAAAAGAACCATCAAAGATTGTAGATTGATTGTTCCTCCAAAGGAACCAAAGAAGGATTTCAATAGTCATGTAAAAGAACCATCAAGGATATGGAAAAGGAACCAAGATAAATTAAACATTGAAGAATGTTCCATTTCTCTACAAGCCCAAAGTAGAAAAAATTGATTGGTACGTTGACAATGGTTGTTCAAATCATATGACAAGTGACAAGGGAAAGTTTGTAAATCTAAAGAAAGAAATATATGGATCGGTTTCATTTGGCAATGATAACTCAACCAAAAGTATAGGAAAAGTCACAATCAAGCATAGAATTAAATATTCCATGGAATAAAATGTCCTACTTGTCGAAAATATGAATCATAATATGCTAAGTATGAGTCAAATATGTGACCAAGGACATACATTTCTATTCGACTCAAAGAAATGTGAGATAAGTAAAGAAGGATCAGGAAAGTTGGTGGTGACAACAATAACGACTAGTCCAAACAATGCATACATCTTAAATTAGATTGGAAAGGAAATATGTTGCATGGGAAGGGAAAATGAAAGTTGGCTCTGGAACAGAAGAATGGTTCATATGAACTTTGACAATCTTATGAAAATCAATAGAAAGGAAGTGGTAAGATAAATGCCTGAAATTTCAAAGCCAACAAATACTATGTGCAAGTACTGTCTACATGGAAAGAAAAAACGAATTGAGTACATAAAAAAGGAATACTCTCCAACTAAACCATTGGATATTGTACACACCGATATATGTCGACCTATGATAACAAAAGAGATGAATGAAGAAAAACACTTCATGCTACTTATTGATGATTTTACAAGAATGACTGTAGTATTATTTCTGAATAAAAAATCAGAGGCATTCAAATGTTGCAGGATATTCAAAGAGATGGTTTAAATTGAGACTAATTTGAAAATCAAGTGCTTGAGGTCATACAATGGAGGTGAGTTCACATCAGAATAAATCATGGACTTTTGTGAAGATCATGGGATAAAAAGACAATTCTCAGTAGCTAGGATACCTCAACAAAATGGAGTCATTGAAAGTAAGAATAGAATTGTAAAGGAGATGGCCAGAACCATGTTGAAAGATTCCAAGTTGAGTAATGTCTTTTGGGTACAAGTTGTACATACAACCTTTCATATATTGAAGAAAGGAATGCTTATAAGTAACAGTGACAAGACTCCATATGAGCTATGGAAGGGAAGACCAGAAAATGCCACACTTTAGAGTGTTTGGAAGCACATGCTACATAAAAAGATAAGATAACGTGCAATATACCACATGAATAATAATATGCAGAACATAAATATTTAGAAAGCAGTTATGGAAAAACAAGATTATAGCTAGAACAATACCAAAATAACACCAAAAAGAGCAACTTTATTAAATATAGAAATGTTCACTTTCCTCTTCGAGATGGAAACCTCCATCAGAGCAGAGATCTGTTACAATATTATGCAAGAAAAAAATATCCAATACCTCCTACTCTTATTTATACCAATTCTACCTTCTAAGGAAACTCCTGGAGGAAGATATTTCTAGAAGATAAAGATTCTATTAGGTCTTTTTACATTGAATTATTCTCCTTTATTTATTAGTCCTTATTAACTAATGTTAGACTTTATTACATAGAAAAAATATCCTACTAACTAATGAACCATGAAGATGGGTTAGAATTGGATCCTAACATGCCCTACGATCAGTTCCCAAGTTGCACCCTATGGTGTTGTGTTCTTCCACTTGATCAAAACTTCCTTGATATTTCAGCCACACAACTGATGTTCACATGTATTGAGGACTTCTTCTGGTTGGAGCCAAGGGGATCCTTCTTCATATAATTCTGGAAGGATGGTTTGGACCCTACAATTTTGTCCCACCACTTTATTCAAATAGGAAACATGGAATATCTGATGGATTTTGGAAGTGGCTGGAAGTGCCAATTTGTATGCCACTAAACCAATACACATGATGATATGGTAGGGCCCATAAAACTTGGGGGAAAACTTGTGATGTCCCTTGGCTTTGAGAGATGTTTTTTTGTAAGGTTGGAGTTGGAGAAACACCTGATCACCTTCTTGAAAAACCCTTTCTGAACGATGTTGGTTTTCTTGTTGCTTCATGCAATTTTGGGCCATGTTGAGGTTATCCTTTAGAGCCACTAGGGTGGTTGTTTGTCCTTGTAACAATGTATCAATATATTGGACCTTTGATGTGCCTGGAAGATATGTAGTGATTGTAGGTGGTTATTGGCCATACACTGCTTGAAATGGGGCCATTTTAGTGTCTGTATGATATGAAGTATTGTACCATCATTCTTGCAATGGTAGCCATTGCAACCAACGATGTTGTTTTTCCGAAGCAAAACACCTCAAGTAGGTTTACAAATATTTTTTGACCACTTTCGTTTGTTCTTCAAATTGGGGATTATAGGTAGTGCTCATGTTCAGCTGGGTGCCCTGTAATTTAAACAACTCTTGCCAAAATGTGCCAGTGAAAGTTGGGTCATGATCAGATACAATAGAGGTGGGCATGCCATGTAACTTGAAAATATGGTCCAGGAAAACTTGTGCTACTAGTGTCGATGTGAAAGGATGGAGTAATGCACAAAAATGAGCATACTTGGAGAGGTGATCAATCACCACCATGATGACAGACTTGTTCCTAGATTTCTATAATCCCACTATAAAGTCCATGGAGATGTCTGTCCACACAGAAGATGGAATGGGTAGGGGTTGGAGAGCTTCGAGAGGCTTGATGGTTTCCCCTTTATTACATTGGTACACCTCACATTCAGTGAAAAATTGAGGGATGTCCTTCTTCATTCCTTCCTAGAAAAAAGAACGACGTACACATGCATAGGTATTTTGGAAGCCTGAGTGATCTGCAATAGCTGATGAGTGTAACTCATTTAAGAGCCTTGGATTGAGTGTTGAAGAGGGTGATAGAACTAGGTGATCTTTATATATTAGAATATTATCTTTCCAAGTGTAGCCGATGGGAGGATTAGGGTACTCTTGAAGGCGTTGAATTAACATGGACATAGTCATGTGTGTTAGCCACTCTTGTCTTACTTATTCAATCTAATCAAGCAGAGGTAAGGATAATGGCTTGTTTGAACTTCNATATTATCTTTCCAAGTGTAGCCGATGGGAGGATTAGGGTACTCTTGAAGGCGTTGAATTAACATGGACATAGTCATGTGTGTTAGCCACTCTTGTCTTACTTATTCAATCTAATCAAGCAGAGGTAAGGATAATGGAAAGAGGGAGTCATCCTCCTCATGCTGTCTTGGCAATGCATAAGATACTATATTGTATTTTCCCTTTTTACATATGATTCATAATCATAAACCAACATTTTTTTCATCCACTTGTTTTATTTTGGGGAGGATAACCATTGCTCCAAAAAATACTTTAGACTATGGTGATCTATTTTGATCTGAAAATGACAACCCAAAATATGTGGCCTCTAGGTGTGCATTGCATGAAGATTGGACATCATTTATTTCTCATACATAGATCTTTGCAAAATGTGGCCCCTCAATGCTTGGCTAGTAAAGGCCATTGATCGACCATATTGTGTGAGCATTGTGCCCATGCCAGTGCCAGAAGCATCTGATTCTACCACAAAGGTTTTTTTGAAGTCGGAAAATGCTAGGAAAAGAGTAGTTCACATGGACCACTTTAATTTTGTGAAGGCTTGTTCGGCAGGAGGTATCTAATGAAATGCATTTTTCTTTAGAAGGTCATTCAAGGGCTTAGCAAATTTTCCATAATGGTGTACAAAGTTCCTGTAATATCCTGTGAGACATAGGAAACCTCTTAGGCACTTTAAGTTCATGGGTCATGGCCACTCTTGCATAGATTGTATCATTTTGGGGTGCACTTTTACCCCTTCCCTACCCACAATGTGTGCCAAGTATTCCACTTCGCTAGCTCCAAAGGAACATTTGGGATTTTTGAAAAACAATTGGTGGTTTTGGAGAAAGTGAAGGATTTTTTCCACATGGAAAAGGTGGCTATCCCAAGTGCGGATGTAAATGAGAATGTCATCAAAGAAAACCAAGACAAAATTTCGAAGGTAAGCTTTCAATATTTTATTCATGAGACTTTGGAAGGTGGATGGGGAATTGTAAAGGCCAAAATGCATGACCAAAAATTCATAATTTCCTTCATGAGTTCTAAAAGAATTCTTCGGAATATCTCCCTCCATCCGAATTTGGTGATAACCGTAGTGAAGTTCTAATTTGGTGAAGAGACAATCACCCTGGAGTTCATTTAACAGATCATCAATGAAAAAAATGGGAAACTTATCTTTGATAGTCATCTTATTCAAGGCCCAAAAGTCAGGACACATCCACCAAGTACCTTATTTATTTAAGACCATCACCACGGGGGAAGAGTATGGGTTGGTACTAGGGAAAATTACCCCCGCCTCCAGTAATTATAGTACCATATTTTATATTTCATTTTTTTTAGCAAATGCGTACCAGTAGGGACGTACATTGGGGGGTTGCCTTCGAGGAAGGAGAGGGATTCTATGATCATGATCGCACCTAGAGGGAGGTAAGGATGTGGGAACCTTAAATAAATTGGGGTACTTTTCCAATATTAATTGTAGGCTAGGAGGAACTACTTGAGAGGCATGAAATTGAGAAATCACCCCATGGTGGCCTTTCTTCAACATTTTTTTCATCCTGTGAGAGATAATGATTTCATGGGAGCCCACGTAGAGACCTCGGAGGGTACAGGTGTGAGCCTCATGGTGGAGGCTCATCTATAATTCTTGATAATTCATAGTGATTGGTCCTAGAGTGCAAAACCATTCCATGCCCAAGACAATATCACAACCACCCATGGAAATAGATAACATGTGGGTTTTCAGATGATAATTACCCTTTTGGAGTTTGACATTCTCACAATGGCTCCCAAACTTCATCGTACCACCATTAGCAACGAGGATTTCAAAATTAGACAGTGGGCAAACAAAACAATGGGTCTCCTCAAAAATCCTGCGGTGAATGAAATTATGGGTTCTACCACTATCAATCAACACCACAACCAACCTATGTTTTATGTAGCCATTGATATTCAATGTCTGTGGGGCCAAAATAACTGAGAGGTCATGAAGAGATATGATAGGTTCCTCTGATTCCAAGGGTTTGCAATGAAATCTTCTGCGTGAACACTAGGTTGAGCATCCTCTGGGTTAGGAGTCTCATCTGATGGTATGTCTTCATGGGAAGAATAAGTTGATGCATCAATCTGGAAGAAATTTTGTTCCCAACAAGTACTTTTCATCATAGTAATAGAAAATTCCTTGCTTCCAACACTTCGCCATTTCTGCAGGAGAGACCTTTTGGACCTTCAAGGTTTGTGTCAGAGTTGGGTGAGCCTCGGGGCGAGGAAGGTTGGTAAATGTATCCTTTGGGGGTGGATCCTGAAGGACAGTCTCTGCTTTCCGTACTAATTAGCATGCCTGCAACCAAGTAATAAGATGATGCATGCTCACATGAGCCCTAATGGATTCCTTTTAAGCCACTGATAAACCATTCAAGGTAATTCATCATCTAAGCTTTCAGTTCTGATAGCCAACTATTCAAACGTTGTGACAAAGTCTGATATTGATCCCTTTTGGTGCAACTTAGTGATTTGTCCAAAAAAATGAGATTCTCGATCAAAACAAGCACAAACAAATTTGGTGAACGTGTTCCAAGTAGGGAGTCTGGGATAACATGTCTTATGCCACTACCACCACTTCCATCATTCTTGATCCAGGTATAGAACCCCTACATGGATTTTTGTCTCATCATCCCTAATATCATGGAGGGAGAAGTATTGTTCCATTTGAGACACCCACCTTGCTGGGTTTGATCGATCAAATTTATGCATGTCAACTTTGGGCACCTTATTCCAAGAGTGTGTAGAACCCAAAGGGGAGTGGGACAACTAAGGATTCTCATACTAGGAATACTTTGGGTCAGTGGGGTTGTGGTCAACATGCTTACCCTTGAGGATTTGCATCATAGTCTCGAGTTTCTGGGTTGTGGAAGCTTGGAATTCATTGTGCATAGCAGTAAGTTACTCCTCTAGAAATGATGTCCTAGAGTCCATGTCTTTGTGGCTCTGAGAGCAGGTGGTAGGCATGGTGGAGGATTGGGTAGCAGGTGAGGTGTTGGGATGAAGATATGGGCATAAAAAATCGATCAATACCAAGGTGATAGAGAGAAAGATAGGAATCCAATGGGATAGGTCTCAAATAATGGTGTCCTAGAAAGGGTTGGGTCCACAAGGGGAAAAAAGGATTAAAAGTGAAGGGTACCACTACAATCAGAATGAGGAGAGGACTCCAATGGACTAGGTCAAAAATAAGGGTGTGGCTAGGCCTCAACCTTTTTTTAATTTTTTTTAACTCCTGTGGAGTTATACTCCTTGAATACTTTTGTAGTGGAGAAATTTCCAAATTCTCAATAAAAAAAAATGTCGACAAGGAGTGTTTCTGCAACGAAAAATTTAGTAGGGGACAAGTTGCACCATAATAGATTAGTTGTTTCTGTACCAAGGGTTAGGTTTTGCAGGGTGTCTATAGGAAAGGGTTTGATCTGTGTTATAGCTATCTTATATATGTGCAGGGTCCAACATTAGTACTCGACCCAATATCTCAGGGAACCAACTAAGGAGGATAGACCGTACCCTTAGTCTTACTAACTGATTAATCAGGTACTAGAGAGTATATTCCTGAGTGTTTTTCTCAATGACACTATCAAAAACATGTGATCGATCGATTTATCTAGAGAGAGATTGAAGATATCTAGGTGATGTCTGATGCGCTACCACTCGAAGGGGTACCAATAGGGGTTACAAGGGTGGCCAACAATATGCACTTAAGTACCACTTGTATTTCATTCATGTATGATTCCCCGACCACGGGTTTATGCGTGGAAAGATAGATCTTTGTAGATTAAAAAGGTCAGATTACATCTCTACCCTGAAAAACATTTACCCCACAAGTTATACCCAAGAAGGAGCTTTGATACCACTTGCAATATAGCATATGAATAATAATATACAGAACATAAATATTGAGCAAGGAGTTATGGAACAATAAGATTATAACTAGAACAATACCATAATAGCACCTGAAAGAACACTTTTATTAAAGATAACAATGTTCACTTGCCTCTTCGAGGGGGCAACATCTAGCAGAGAATATCTATATTACAATAATATCCAAGACAAAAATATCCAATACCTCCTACTTTTATTTATACCAATTCTACCTTATAAGGAAACTTCTAGAGGAAGATCTTTCTAGAAGTGGAAGTTTCTATTAGGTATTCCTACATTGACTTATTCCCCTTTATTTATTAGGCCTTATTAACTAATGTCGATCTTTATTACATAGAAAACATATCCTACTAAGTAATTACCCATGAAGAGGGGTTAGGATCAGATCCTAACATAACGATATTGGAAAATTTGACTCTCGATTTGATAAAGGCATACTGGTTGGATACTCAGGAAAAATAAATGCATACAAATGTTACAAACTAAGACTCAATAGAATAATGGAAAGCATAAATATAAATATTGATGAAATAAATGTGTTGAATACCATAGAAGAAAGAAGGAATTTAAAAAAAGAGGAACCAGAAGAAGAGGTATAACAACAAAAACAACAAGAGAAGCATCTAGAAGCAGAACAAGAAGAAACCGGCCAACAATATTTTCAGATACCTTCCATGACACCTTATCATCGGGTTCAAAAGAATCATCCACTAGAACAAATTATTGGAGATTAAAATGCAGAAATAGAAACCGGAGGAAGTAAATAGGTTCGTACACCAAAACATAGACACTTATCACTACTATCCACAATTGAACACGACAACTTTGAGGAAGTTAGGAATGATGAAAATTGGATCAAGGCCATCGAAGAAGAACTAAATCAAATAGAGAAGAATGAGGCATGGGAACTAGTTCCAATACCTAAGGACAAAAATGTGATTGGTACAAAATGGGTGTTCATAAACAAACTAAATGAAGATGGACATGTAACCAGAAACAAGGCAAGGCTAGTATGCAAAGGATATGATGAAGTACTAGGAGTAGATGTTGAAGAAAATTTTGGTCCTATTGCCATAATGGAAGAAAATATAATGATCTTGGCCTATGCATGTTCCAAAAGGATGAGAGTATATCAGATGGATGTGAAATCATCATTTATAAATGGATAATTAGAAGAATAGGTCTACATAGAACAACCAGAAGGGTTCCTAGTATAAGAAAGGGAATATTTTTTTTGTATATTAAATAAATATTTGTATGGACTCAAGCAAGCCCCTAGAGCCTGATATTCAAGACTTGACAAGTACTTACAACAATAAGGATTCAGAAAGGGAAATGCAGATATCAATCTCTACATAAAAGTGGATCTGGACACCATACTTATTATTGAAGTGTATGTGGATGCCATCATTTTTGGAAGTTGGTGATGACATGATGAGTAAGAAATTTTCCAAATACATGCAGAATGGATTTGAAATGTCCCTGCTTGGTGAGTTGAATTTCTTTTTGGGACTCTAGATATCTCAACTAGATAAATGTATTTTCATTTATCAAACCAAGTACATCAAAGAGATGTTGAAGAAGTTTGAAATGGAAGATTGAAAACCCGTAAGTACTCCTAGGTGATTGTTTGCAAGTTGATCAAATATGATGAATCTAAGGAAGGACATCAAAGACTCTATAGATCAATGATTGACATCTTACTCTATGTGAAAGATTCAAGACTAGATGTGATGTAACAAGTTGGAAATATTGCAAGAATTTAAGTATCATCGAAGGAAAATCATGTTCTAGCAGTAAAGAAAATCTTCAGATATCTTAAAGGAACAATAGAGTTTGTATTTTGGTATCCAAAAGGGAATGAGATGACTATGGCCACCTACACAAATGCATATTGGGAAGGAATCATTGATGATAGAAGAAGTACTGGTGGACTAGCCTTCTACTTGGATGATTGTATGGTATCATGGTTAAGTAAGAAATAGTCCTGAGTATCATTGTCTACTGCAAAAGAAGAATATATTGATGCAACAACATGTTGTAATCAGGTCACCTGGATCAAGCAAACCCTGCAAGACATACAAGTAAAATATAATGAGACCATCTCAATATTCTATGACAATACCAGTGCTATAGTATCTCAAAGAATCTAGTGATGCATTCCAAGACCAAACACATTTTGATTAAGTTTCACTTTCTATGAGAACAAGTTACATAAAATAATATCAAGTTAGAGTACATTGGGAAAAAATAATAGATTGCAGATATCTTCACCAAACCTCTCCCAAGAAATACCTGTGAATATCTTCGACAGAAACTGGGAGTATTTTCTGCCCCACAATGATCTACTCGACATTTTGAAAAGAAGACATAAAATGAGAGAAATCGTTAGGGGGAGTTATCCTTTTCCATTGATGTCAAAGGGGGGAGAGAAAGATCAAAAGTATGAAGACAAGGGGAGCATGCATGAAGACTAGGGAGCATTAGTCACAGGGGGATCATGAGTGTTGAAATCAATACCAAAGGGGTAGATTTTGGAAAATTAGTTGTCATTGATGTCAACTCTAGAAGAAGTCTAGAATCCTCTAGAAGTAATGGGCAAATTTGAAGAAGTCTCCAAAGTGCTCCTCTTATGGCGTAGATTTAAGCATGGACCTCACGGGAAGATGCTTTAAAGAAGCCGACAAGAAACCCTGATAATATGGTTAGGAAGCCTCCGAGGTGTGGTCATGAAGCCCAAATTTGAGTGGAGAAAAAGAGTATGAAGTGTTAGCACCAGATGTCACCTCCGGATTGTGTCGAAGGTAAGCCTAGTACCCATCATATTTTTATGTCATAGGTTGGTTTTTAAAGAGGCCAAATGGGCGCAGACTCGAGATGATATCGTTTTAACTCATAAAACTGGACTAGCATGCATAAGAAATTGAGGTCTGGAATCAACTTCAGTCAGTAATTTGGAGTAAGGGTAAGTAGAGGGAAGACTTTGGTGAGGAGAGTGTAGAGGTCTGCCACATACATCAAGTCTTCCAACAACCCAAAGATGAAAGAATTAAACACAAGATCTTCTTGAATTCAAATCTCAAAGAAACTGAAAGGAATTATTGCAACACTATAATCGAATGTTCATCATAATACAATCACAATAATTCATGTGAATCAGTCAATCATGAACTCTTTCAGTGTTAGAGGAAAACAAGAGGGTGAAAAAAAGATGACTGTCATTAAACAAGAAATCTTAGATTACAACGCATAACCAGAGAACCAAAAATTTCATTAAAACTTTACAATACGAGAGCTTTGCTCTACCATTGACCATAAAAAAATATCAAAATTGAGTATTTATACTCAGAACAACCTGCCAACACCAAGAGTGTGACATGGCTACTTCATTCAAAGCTTCGCGTATGCAACTTCTTCTGTCATATGCGATCTCAGATCAGTATGGGTTTTGCAAGAAAATCCATTGACAGGGGGACCATAGGCTGACAACTCTATTTTCCATGGTCGGCTCCTCCATGATTTTCATTCATGAGATGAGCTGATTTTTTAGCTACTAGCACCTACTTTTATAACTGCTTCATCAGGATTTGAATGAGGCTGAGTCGACTTGGTGCCTGGAAAATGCAGCGACCTCTTCTAGCAGCCAACACTGGTGTTTCGACCCTTAGCGCAGCTCATGTGAAGTCTTCTCCTCTACCTGCATACAACCTCGGGCTATGACCCAACGCTTATCCCCTATGAAATTTTGGGATTTTCCACTCCCATTGATTTCAAATATCCCGATGCTCGAAATTGCGAAATGGCCCATCTGGATCAACGGTCGGATTTGCCTTGAATCTGACAGCTGGGGTCATTTCCTTAAACAATCTCAGCCACCCACTGCTCGATAGGCACTTTCCCTTTCTTTATGGCCTTGATTTCATATGACCGCAGCTTGTGATCGTAGGCCTAACTCCCAGACGCGTCGCGATTTCGTGTTTCGGGAACTTGTGCCTTGCTCCATGCTAAAACCTCTGACTCACGAAATCGTGATCTCTTGGATCAGGTGCCACACATCCCCTTTGATCGGACAACCCAAAAGAATATTGACATTTCAGGATATTAGCACATCGATACCTTGGACCATCGACATTTCGGGATATCAGCACATTGGGACCTCAGACTATCGGCATTTTGGGACCTCGGCTATCGACATTTCAGGACTTGGGGCTTCACACCTTGCTTCATGCTAAAACTCTTGTTTGATTGTGATTTTTCTTATCTACTTCCACGTGCTCCCCTAGTTGGACGACTCAGATCATTTCATGACTTCGCATTTCAGGAATCCTCTTGAATCTTCCTTTTGACTGCTCCATTCTGCGAGTTGACAAAATGCTAATCTTGCACCATGTGTCCTTCCCAGAATCAACGGATAGGATGGGCCTCGCGAATTCATAACTCTATCTGTCACTATGCTTCGTGTAACTCTATGATATTGGTCGCCCAATGGTCGTCGACCTAATTTGTCTGATGGATCCAATGACTGAGACTGAGCCTGTGCTTGATGGATTTTCACTAACTAGGTATGTGCGTGCCTTAGAACCACCACGCCTTGACTTTGGATGAAAAACATTTGTGGGTTTTTTAAGTCCACTTCTTTCGCATTTGGTCACCAATGACCAACTTCAAAGGAAAACAATCCCCTTGCAAAAATATATGATAACATTATGCTCCATGGGGGATATATTCCTCCTTGCGAGGCTCTAAGATATCCTTTTGCAGCTCCAGTTGTCTTCTGTTGGGCTATGGAGTCAAGCTCAAAAACACCATGTTGAAGAATATAAAGCCGACAAGTAAAAACAAAAATAAACACACATGCTCCAAGGAGCTTATTTATGTACATTCCTAAACTAATAAATTTTTACACAGTGCCAGGTGAAAGCAAACTTCCACCATAGCCATTCAAGTAAATTCCTAACTGGAAGCCCTTTTATTCTGTTAGTTATTGATAACAGACAATGCAACCATGACAACAGAATGGTTACATCCTTCAACTTTCCTCCTAATGTTGAGGTCAGGATAAAGCTAGGTGGCTTCAAAACATGAAGGAAATACAACTCCATGTATTCCTCCATAGGCTCATAGGACAAGCGACAAACTCCAGAAAATTTGTTACAGGTATCCTTCTCTTCTACACAGCTTCTCGCACATGGCTAAATATCTCTGGTAGGCACAGGTGGGTGAAGAGTCGATGCAGGTTGACTTGTCCCGGGTGATGGTTGCTCATGGACAGGATCTGGACAAGAGACAAACTGCCCCTTCTGATGCTTCTCTTCTTCTTCATAGATCTCCCAAGGATCAGATTCATAATCATCATAAACGAGAACCTTGAGAAAGCTATGCTTTTCCTCATGCTGCTCAGTGTCTTCTATAGGTCCAGGAAGGTTGATTTCCTCGTAATATTTTTCTTTATCAAACAAAGGATAAGGCTCCACAGTCTGCTCTTGGAAATCCTGCATATCCATATCAAAATCTTATTCCTAGTTGTCATATACAGGTTGGCTGCTCCTTTGGTCAACAAACTGTGATGTGGGGATCTGCTGCTCTTCATCTGAATAATTATCAAAGCTAGGGACAACAAGAACCTTAGGAGCATAAATCAAGGCATATACAGTTATGAAATATTCATTATCATCCTCAGTAGAGCTGCCAAGGACATTCGCCTCAAGGACTAGAAAATCCTCTGTGCTTTCTTCAGATTACAACCTTTCTAGTTGGGCAGTGAGAGATTTTACCAATTCCATAACTTCGACCAAAACATATTCTTCCTCCTCGCAACCTTCATCCTCATAGATTTAATTAGAAACAACCATATATTGATCATGGTCGTCACATTCCTTACAACAATTATGAAAGATAAAATAAGAGGAATAATACCTTTGGCAATGCTTATTAAAAGCTGCATGAAACTACTCCAGGGAGGAGATGCTAGTAGGGGGAAAGGATCGATACCACTCACAGGCATCCCCATCCAATGAGAAAATGAACATCTTCATTAATACATCCTCATGTTGTATCTCCCATTGATGCATGAGTTCATGAAACTCATGGAGATGTTGAGCAGGGTTGTCCTATTTACGTTCTCTAAAAATGGGCAAATAATCACCCCATTCATCCATAGTAGGGACAACATTAGGAAAATCAAGAACAACAAAAAAAATAAAAGGAGAAAACCTCTGAGCTAGGATTTTTTCCATTTCGAACCAGTGGATTCGTCGATCGATCCTTTAAAATCATGGAGTCATGAGGTGAAAGATATGCAACATGCATGTGTCTAGTCTTTGTTCACCATCAAAGACCAGAATTGATCATTGTGTTTCTCCCAGGGGGCTACCAGGTGTAGCCAGAAGAAGTCACACTGAAACAATGGAGTCGCCAGGTGCAAGCACAATCTTCAAGGTTCTAATATCTGATGCAACTTCAAAATCATAAGTTCATTGTCGTTCTACCTAGGGAAAATATTCAATCCGTCCCTGACAGCGGTGCCAGAAATGTTAGCACTAGAAGTCACCTCTGGATTGCATCGAAGGTAAGCCTAGTACCCATAAGAGTTTATGTCACAGATTGGTTTTTAAAGAGGACAAATGAGCGCAGAATCGAGATGATATCGTTTTAACTCAGAAAACTAGACTAGCATGCATAAGCAATTTAGGTCTAAGATCAACTTCAACCAGTAATTTGGAGTAAGGGTGAGTAGAGGGAAGACTTTGGTGAGGAGAGTGTAGAGGTCTACTGCAGACATCAAGTCTTCCAACAACCCAAAATGGAGAGACTTAAACAAAAGATATTCTTGAATTCAAATCTCAATGAAACTGAAAGGAATTATTACAACACTATAATCAAACGTTCATCATAATACAATCACAATAATTCATGTGAATGAGTCAATCATGAACTCTTTCAGTCTCAGAGGAAAACAAGAGGGAGCAAGAAAGTTGATTGTCATTAAACAAGAAATATCAGATTACAATGCATAACCAGAGAACCAAAAGCTTCATTAAAACTTTACAATACGGGAACTTTGCTCTACCATCGACCATAACAAAATATCAAAACTAAGTATTTATACTCAGAACAACCTGCCAACACCAAGAGTGTTACATGGCTACTTCATTCAAAGCTTCGCGTATGCACATTCTTCTATCAAACGCGATCTTAGATTAGTATGGGATTTGCAGGAAAATCCATTGACAGGGGGACCATGGGCTGACATCTCTATTTTCCATGGTCGGCTCCTCCATGCTTTTCATTCATGGGATGAGCTGAGTTTTTAGCTACCAACACCTACTTTCATAACTACTTCATCGGGATCTGAATGAGGCCGAGTCGACTTGGCGCTTGGAAAATGCAGTGACCTCTTCTAGAGACCAACACTGACATTTTGGCCCCTAGCGCAACTCACATGAAGTATTCTCCTCTACCTGCATACAACCTTGGGCTATGACCCAACGCTTATCCCCTATGAAATTTCAAGATTTCGCATTTTTGAGAGTTTTCACTCCCCCTGATTTCAAATATCCCAATGCTCGAAATCACGAAACGACCCATCTGGATCAACGGTCAGATTTGCCTTGAATCTGACAGCCAGGATCATTTCCTTGAACAATCTCAGTCGCCCGCTGCTTGATAGGTGCTTTCCCTTTCTTTATGGCCCTAATTCCATACAACCATAGGATTTGATCGTGGGTCTAACTCCCAAGTGCGTCATGATTCCGCATTTCGGGAACTTGCGCCTTGCTCCATGCTAAAACCTCTGACTCATGAAATCGCGATATCTTGGATCAAGTGCCACACATCCCCTTTGATCGGACAGCCCAGAAGAATATCGACATTTTTGGATATCAACACATTGGGACCTCAGACCATCAACATTTCAGGATATCAACACATCGAGACCTCGAACCATCGACATTTCGGGACCTCAACTATCAACATTTTGAGACTTGGGGCTGCGTGCCTTGCTTCATGCTGAAATATCTGAAATGCGAAATCACGATTTCTCTTATCTGCTGCCACGTACTCCCCTAGTTGGATGGCTAAGATCATTTCACGACTTCGCATTTTGTGAATCCTCCTGAATCTGCCCTTTGACTGCTCCATTCTACGAGTCAGCGAAATACTAATCTTGTGCCACGTGTCCTTCCCAGGATCAATGACTAGGATGGGCTTCGTGATTTCAGAACTTTGTCTTGCGCTATACTTTGTGTAACTCTATGATCTCGGTCGCCCAATAGTCATCAATCTGATTTGTCTGATGGATCCAATGGCTGAGACTGAGCCTGTTCTTGATGGATTTTCTCCGACCAGGTATGTGTGCACCTTTGCATAATCATGCCCTGACTTTGGATGAAAATTATTTGTGGGTTTTTTAAGACCACTTCTTTCGCATTTGGTCACCCAATGACCAACTTCAAAGGAAAACGATCCCCTTGCAAAAATATGTGATAACATGAAGGACATCCTAACTGCATGCAAAACCCTTAGAGATGGATAGTCCTTGTCATGTCATTTTTGATGGTAGGTAGTATGCCATGTGGTTCCTCATGGTTGAGAAGTTATACTCTCTTAAAGTTGAAGCCCCAAAGTATGGTCAAGAAGCCTCGAATCTAAGGTCAAATAAGTTACATGTTGGGCCCAAATAAATTAAAGGTGAAAAAGTTGGTGTAACAAGAAGTTACAAGTCATCCCTAAAGTCAATTAAAGGAGGCATTTCGAAAAGTATAAATACA
Organism: Picea mariana; assembly: GCA_032191745.1. NCBI lineage: Eukaryota > Viridiplantae > Streptophyta > Pinopsida > Pinales > Pinaceae > Picea > Picea mariana. The sequence goes on along the minus strand of JASDQU010101261.1, from coordinate 62,334 downwards.
CATCAAGAACTTGCCATTTTTTCATCCAAGAAAGTGTGCATTTGTGGCATGGAGGATTGGAGATCTCAACAAAGAAAATATGGCCTAGGATAAAGGAGGTAGAAGAGAGCAAGGAATAAGTGACTAAACTAGATTTCTGAGGTTATCTTCGGGTTGTAGTGGATCAGAGCGCAAATGTACACGGTTTACATTGAAGCAGAATGCTTATGTCTGTAGGTTGACAATGTATGAATAGAAGATCAGTGGAAAAGTTTTGAAAAAGGAACTGTTCTCTTAATTTTGAAGTTGAGGAAGGTTTGTTGGTCTGTGATTATACACACTAGGTTGTTACATGATTAAAGGCATGCCTTTATATAAGTTTTGAGGGTTATATCTTGATATTATGATATATTCTTGAGGCATGTCTTGGAGAGTCTTTGACATGTGGCTAAAGACATATGTTGGTGATTTTGGGAATATGATTTGAGGTATATTTATGGTACATGTTTTATGGTTTATCATGGATGTTATGGCACATGATTGAGGCATATTTTTGTACATTCTTGGTACATGGTTTGAGGCATATCTTGGTGATGTTTGGCATATGTTATGAGAGATGTTCTTGGTGATTTTGGCATATGGTATATGTGATTGGATTTGGTTTTGATGATGATGAAGTATCAATATCAATGACAATTACAATGATAGGTTGCTTATCACTAGTCATGACAGGTTGATTATCAGTGACATGTTGAGTCTCCATTTATATTTCAAAGAGGTAGGAATGGGAAATGAAAGGGGATTGAATTCTCCTTCTAGTTGGTGTTGGAGAATATAGATATTTGTAGGTTCCTTTGAGTTGGTGCTCATGAGACTAGGGAGTTGGAGCTTCCTTCTAGTTGGAGCTGGAGAATTCAAGGAGTTGTAGCTTCCTTCAGGTTGAAGCATGTAAACAAGGGGTTGGTGCCTCCTTCTAGTTTGCACTAGAGAATTTTGGAAGTCGGTGCTTCTTATGAATGTAATATTTTGATATATAAGAAAGAATTATGTGGTTTTCTCCCATTTGGGTTTCCATGTAAAATTCTTTCGTACTATGTAACTATGGTTATGTGTTGTTGAATGGCATTGTTCATAATATCTTGAATGCAATCATATGTTGATAAATTGATGTTTACATATTCTAGTTAAAAGTGGTAAAATGTTCATAATATTTATTCACCCCCCCTCTCAGTATTCCAACATATGAATATATGGAAGACACTAGGAATGGTGTAAATAAATGAGTCTATCAAATCCCTAGTTTGAGGTGGCCCTCCACTTGATCATGTATATAACGTGGAAAATAAGGCATATCCTAGTGTATGCCTATCACTTAAAACTATTATTTCAATTGAGGTATCACTCACATTCTAGCCATGAATAAAACCTAAGTGTTCCACATATTTCCCCCTAATCCCTCAAAGGGATTAGTACTACAGTATAGGAGAAACACCAACATATTTGGCCCACAATGGACTTGTAAAGTTGCTCAAATCTCAAATTTTAAAACTACTTCATATGGATACCATCAATAAATTGAAGAATTAAATTTTAACCTTTAGAGAATAACTAGAAAGGTAGAAAGAGTAGATTAACACTAGGATGGAAAATTTGTAATCTTAGAGAAATCCATTTATAGGGATGCAAAAATTGTAGAATAGATGCTCTCATGTAGAGCTCTTTCTAGAACTTATACCTTGTAATTTAGAGAAAAATGGTATAAGTTCCAAATGCACAAAATTGTTGTATATTTACCATTCAACATGTATAACCAAAAATACTTCACTGAAATATATCAGAGATATGATGAGAAGAGTAAAAATTGATGTGTGAATTCTATTTGCACAATTATGATTTCCTTATGATTTCCCTAATCCATTTAGATGGTCTCCCAAAAATGGAACAAGAAGAAGTGTACCTTAATCAATATACCATTACACACATTATGGCCTACTACCATAGAGAGATATGCAAGGAGTTGAAGTCTGAAGACGAGTAGAGGGAGCAAAGAAATCAATATACCATTACACACATTATGGCCTACTACTATAGAGAGATATGAAAGGAGTTGAAGTCTGAAGACGAGTAGAGGGAGAAAGAATAGTACCAGTTTTAAGGTTTATTTTTGTTGCACAAAGGCGTGGAACCCTCTAGCTAGAGGGTACATATGGGCCCTTTTATTATCATTATTTTCCCATCTGTTTCCATGAATTATTGATATATTTTCCTCATATACCTAATAAATTCTTAATCACTCTTGTTTTAATGGATAAAATATATGATATTAGCATGTGTTTATTTGAATGAATAGGATTAGCTTAATTTGAAGAGAATATGATGAATTCCTATTTTCATACGCATTTTTGAGTTTATTTTATGATTTGAATTATGTGGAATAATTTGGATTGGAAAGTATAAAGTTATTGTAGCAATGGTTAAGGAATTTGGAATTAATTCCATGACCATACACCAAAAGTGGGTTTGACCCTTGCATAACTACCCATATTCAATACCAAGTA
>JASDQU010101260.1:519616-550323 GCA_032191745.1 Picea mariana | reverse complement strand
GTATGGTCCTGCACATCAAAGACTACGCCCTCCATGGGCTCATCAGTCCTAGAGATCATAGCAATGTAAATCACATTTCATCATTAAGGTTATCAAATATATGCATGAAATCCCTAACATATCATCTAAGAGCTCAAAGATATTACACAGATCTACTATGCAAAGCTAAGGAAACTGACAGAACAACCTATTGGGCTAATACCCACAAGAGATGGAAAGTTTCCTCAAAAGATCATTCAAGCCATGTTTAATGAGGTGATATGGTTTTAGGGATGTCTAGTCATAGTAAGACCAAGGGCAGGTGCTGTCTGTGGGTGCCTTTGTAGGAGGCGAGCTGTACCTGTCATGGATGCATTTTTTCCAAGCCCTTTATTGCCTCATTTTTCTCTTTTACTTCAAGGTCTAACCAGAGGACACTGCCTTGGCTTGGTGGCCAGAGCTGACAGCGTTACCCACTGGTATCTTCGCAGAAATGATAAGGCTGGCTCGTGATGAGACCCCCTTTCCTTTGGCCATGCAACCAAAGTTCACTGCCCTGGCTTGGTGACTAGATAGTGGCAATGTCATACCGCTAAATACCTATGAACATAATGGGCCGGCTCGTGATGGGACCTCCCATCCTCTTGGTTAGGTCTTGTTTTTATTATTATTTTTCTTAGGGTCCCTTAGTTTCTTATCGAGAGGCTTTTTATTGCCTTCTCGGGGATCCCCTGGGCGAAGCATCTCCAGGTTTTATTTCCTATGGCTTTTATCTTTTACCAGCTGCTTTTACCCCCTGGGCCTTTAGCCCCTTCTTCCCACAAGACAAAGTGTAACCCTCAAAGGTCATCCTAATGGCCAGACTAGGGGAATGGGATGGATGAGTGGGGTATAAAATGTAAAATGATAAAAGATGGTGGGAGCGGACGATGGCTCTGCAAATCCCCCTTGGTGGCTAACCAAAACCCATGAATATCAGCTTGCTAAGTTACCCAATCAATCACCCCAACGATGGTCAAGTGGATTAGTGTAAGATCCAAGCAGTGATCAGAAATGAAAGGAACTTAATGCATATATAAGAAGGTTATAACAATCAAATATGACACATACCATGATACCTCGGACCAATTACCTCATGGAGCAAGAGTCCTCTCTGATGCAAGGCCAGGCCGATGGTGATGGAAACTGCTACTGCGAACAGGACAAATCTGACGAAGAAAAAGAAAGATGGGCCCTCCAGGGCCATGCTCAAGTCAATCCTGCTCTCGATACTCCATGTCTAGGACCATGTGGGCCTCGAGACATGATCTCCTAGTTATCCCTAGATATCGGGGATAACAGGTCTCATCGATTGAGGAGGCCATGGCATGATTCCAGGTTTTTGGCTTGATATTGTGTGTTTTCATTGATGTGTTGTAGCTGCTATAGCAACCAGTAGAGACTTATTCTTGTTGTGTTCCAGATTCCATTCATAATAAAATACCACATATTGTCTCTTCTATTTCTGGTGTATTTGGATTGCATGCAATATGTTTGATGAAATGTCTATTAGTAGAATACATGCAAATTGTTTGTAAAAATTTGTCAACCAGTTTAGAGCATAAAGAACACTTATTGCACAGAAGGACATAACATCCCAACCTAGTTATCTGGGGATATTACATTCCAATAAATTCCAACAAATTCCAACAAATTCCAACCATGAAATTTCACTTTAATTCAACACTTTCAGCCATCAGTAACACAAAATTTTCAAGAGGAAATCAACCATCCATAAATTCATATAAATTTGGAACAACAACACTTAGATTAAACTCCCATTGACAAACTTGAAGAGATGAGAATTCCAACCTTTGTATTCAACAGATCAGTTCCAATCACACAAGCCTCAAGCTCCAAGCAAGCTACAATAATATGCAAAATAATAGTCTAGTGTGTCTCTCCAAACTTTCAACAACTGTTATAGTAGGAGGAGCCTTGCTTATATAGCTTTTTGGCTCAACAACCTCAATAAAATAATAATATCTCTAAGAAAACCCTAGATCTATTCTAGAAAAACTTAAAATGGCATTATCCTTCGACTAATTTGAGAGGACAAGTCAAACAACTAATAAAATAGGTGGACTAATGCCACATGTACAATCTCCAAGCAATGAAAGCTCATGGAAAGATGACACCTCAATCTATGCATAAGATCATGTCAACACCTCCAAGGAAAGAATAAAGTACTCAATGATATGGGCACAATGCAACCAAACTGATAAGGATCTTCATCCAATCATCATGTACCATCGACAATATCAAACCATATCTCCTAAGCCTAGTGATGTGACGACTAGACAATCAAGAAATAAAACCATGGAAAATGCCATCTCAGAATATCATTAAAGGTTGAACATATAATCACTGGAAATCCTACTTTGCACCACACAATTCACCACACATTGCACCACACAATCAATCAATACTTTGCACCACACAATTCCCTCTAGACATTGCAACACCTGACCATTGAGGCAGTTAGTCGGAACGAGCCATAAGGGTAGTGCCATGAAAGTGTGTGTGCGACCATAATAAGCCCCCCGGGTCTGATCAATCATGAATAAAAAATCATCTACCGTATCTACAACATGTGATGGAATGCATAAGACAACACTCATGCAACGTAATGGGTAATAYGAATCGTATGGTAGAATTTTTCGTGCAAGGCTGTGTGGAATTGGCTTTTTATCATATCCAAACCTTTGTTTTTATTGCTTCTTCTTCACGCAAACGTCTAACATCTTCTTAAACCACTCGTACAAAGTTGTTCTTCCTATGTTGTTTGCTAAGAAGCATATGAAATCTTCTTCCTCTCATGTTCTTATTCATTGTTGTCTGTCAATAATCGCACAACTCTACCGGGCATTGCTTTGAGGAATCTTTTGCGTCTCCTAGAAAAAATGGGCCTTTTCTTGTGCAAGAGAGAGATTGTTTCTCCTGGCATAGTTTCTTACATAGTTTTCCATTTTTCTTTTCCACTAGTCTTCTATTTCTTTCCTTGACAACATCTATGCAACTTTCTTCTTGTTTTTCAAAAAAATAATGGTCATCCAGGATCAATATGACCAGCAGTGGAACCGATGTTGTATTAGAGGGGAATACAAATTTAGTTTAACTATCTAGTAACAGTTGTACAACAATAATACAAAGCATAAACAATTGCAGTCTAATCTACAAACAATATACATACACAATCGCAGAGATGCAGGCCCCGGGGAGAATGAGAGTGTAAATCTTGAGACAACAAATGGAATAATAGTCTATTATAACCCTAAAATTTCCTCCGAAACTCCAACCATATGATGTCTTATCTTATGAATCATAACTGCCAGTAAGTTGGTCGGTCGACCCACTGAATCGGTGAATTAACCCAGCTGCTCAACCAAATTGACTATTAATCTACTTAAGTAATAAGAACATACATTACAAAAGCATGTAAAGGTCTCAATGTGACCAACACTAGAGGAATCTCAATAAACAAGAAGAGTAGGAAGAGAATCCCTCTTCCATAGGAGGACTTGTAATATACCCAAGGTATACTACGTAATAATATAGTAATAAATAATCTCAATAATAAATAACATATTAATTAATAAAATACACAAGTTAGCTAGGTACAAAGGACATGAGTCAACGACTCTTCATGTACCTGCGCATTCAAAGTATATTTATAATTTTATACAATGTAATGTACTAATGTAAACCATCATCTATCTTTTATAAATCATTTATTACAATTTAATGGTATAAAGTGTCTGTGCAAGTATATTTTATTTGCAGGACTGTATCATCACGTTATAAAGTAAATTTAAGACTAAATAAAATCTATGTTAGGACATGTATGTAATGACATGTTTAGACCTGTTATTAAGATGTAAGAAGAGGGCCATCGATACAACATCTTTGTATGTCATTGGTGAATTGCCTGAATAATATAATATTGATTGCCACATATATTCTGCTCACATGTATGTGCATCAATTTTAACAACTTCTGCTTAATTTTTAGGTTGGCGCACATACTTTTAAACGGTATGTTTTGATTATAACCTGAGCAGATTTGTCCTATTTTTTGACTTTCATAAAGTGGTACTCAAATAAATGAAATTCTGTTTGCATTTTTGTTCTTGAGTTCAGAATTTTGGTTGGGCAAATCATTTCCAATTGGCTGTATTTTAAAGTGTTTGTTCTATCATGATTCTTCACATTATTCTGAGTATACTTTAACATTGGACTGATAATATGGAACAACTCATGAAAACATAAATTAATGCCGAAATTGAGTTGATAGGTAGGTGCATCAATTTGCACTTAATTTATGTTCTTTTTGCAGACTAATGTTATTTTATTCATTGTTTGGACAAAAAGCAAGATACAACCTCAAGATTCTGATATTTATGTGTATTTGTTGATTGCCATGATGCATCAATTGATAGGTATGCTTTCATTTGTCATATTTAAGCATTGTGATTCTTCGCTAATGATTTTCTGATGTACATGCAGCTTCTTCCAAATATGATTGCAAAAGTACGCAGACTGTGCCATAATCGTAGTGTGGCCAATGCATATTATGCAGATCTACCAGCCTTGAAAAGGGTGCTCCTTACTGAGTCAAAAGTTCATGATCTTTTCAAATATCGTCATGAAGCTCGCTGGATCACATCACCATCTGAAATTAATATTACGAGACAATCAACATCATTTACATGTCAGGTACTGTAATGATGATGCTTTATCCAATAATGAATATTCACCACAGTGAGAAGATGAAAATATGACAAAGACATATCCAACTTATACTAGATTTTCTTATAGAAGTAACGGCTTTTTGGATTATCAGAAAACTTGCTGCAGCCTTACCCTTACAGCGTCCAGTACAGTGCAGAAAACATCTACTACTAGGTTCAAAAATAGATGAAGCATTAGTGTATCAAATAGGCTGAGTTCCAAACAAAACCATGTCTTCTTGCTCCAAAACTTGCAGGAGTATTGTCTTACATACCATCCTAACAAAAAAATAAACTTACAGAACAGAAATAAACAAAAGCATAGTTAAAAATTTATCAGAGAGCTAGCAACCGACTCCACCTGGATAGTAGTGTCGGACTCCTCCTGGGAGTATCCTCGATTCTCATGATAAATGAGGGCTGTCAGTAGCATGTTCCGTGGAAGGAGATTAGTGAGGCTGGTCACTCTAGCAAGATCTTGGATTTCTGAGAGGGAGGTTTCGGGTTTCATGTATTTCATTCTGAGGTTGAGATGGAGCATTAGGATTCCTGCTCCCAGTGTCTTAGTTCAGGGATATGTTTACATGATTCCACATTGAACCTGTCATGGGCTTTATTGGCCTCCCTAACCTGTGAATCAAATTGAGTTCTCTAGTACTTAGCAACTGAGGCGATCCTGTACACATTGTTTTGAACATCTTCAATCACCTTAATGCACTGTCTTAATTCATGGACCTCTCCTACTGTGGCACTACAACAATCACAGTGATCCACGGTGAGTGTAGAGGTCCACTTACTACGAATTGCGCCAACCTCAAACCCTGCAAATGGACAAAGGGTGAAGAAAGAGAGCAACAACAAAATCTTGAGAAGAAGACGAAAATGAGTGAGAGAGCCAGCACCTCCCTTCTATAATCCTCACCACAAATTCACATTTCTTTCAAGGAGTTTGACAAGATCACCTGCAACCTTCACTGGCTTTCCCACACCTGAGCTGAGGGGGTCACATACCAAGCATTGAAGCTTTGGTCTTTTTGATGGGGTGAATATGATGGCACTGACGTTGGGGGAAGTAATCACCGACCTGCTCCTTCTTGAAACTTGTTATGATGTGACATGAGCTCCCCCTTCTTCCAAACAAATATTTTTTATGCTCACAGGATAAGATAATGCCACTTTGATCCTCATCCTCTGACCTGAATAACAAATTTCCCTCAGGTTTCAAGGTTCTGACATTCACCATTTCATCGGCTCTGGAATTGAGTTCTTGCTTCACCTGGTAGAATGCAACTTCATGAAATCTCTAGATCAATGGGACTATTCTCTGAGTAATTTGAGCCACTCTTGGGGAAGAGGGAGACTTTCCCTGCATCAAGGCTCCAATGATCATCATGGAGTTACCGATGATGACTATTGGATCTGTAGTTCTAGCACTCATAAGATTGATACCTTGGTAAGCTGTGATGTGCCAAATAGAAATATTCAGAGCAGAAATTACAGATATTACTCAAGTATATTTCAGAAAGAAATAGAATTGCAAACACAATGGACAATATGAACCAGAATATTATACCTTTATTGATATTGAAACAATGTTCACATGCCTCTTCGAGGGGGCAACCTTCAATAGAGCAGAGCTCAGATTACAAACAATTTCCAAAACATCTTTTGCAATGCTTCTACATCTTTATATAGTACTTTCTATCCCCTAAGAACATTATAGAGAAGGAACTTTCTAGTAGGCGGAACCTTCTAGTAAGCCTTCTTACAATAATTGTGTTCACATTACTACATAGGCCTTATTTACTAATGATGGCCTCCATATATGGCAATACATAGTAATCTATCTACTTAGGGGTTTCGGGAGGTTAGGACCCTAACATGCCCCCCTCCCCCCTAAAATGAAGCCTTGTCCTCAAGGCTGGAGATGTGGAAAGTGCTACAGAATGGCTGTCGGTTCCCATGTGGCATCCTCTCACTGTTTATCCTTCCATTGTGTTAAAACTTCCTGGATTGTGCGTTGGCAGAGTTGACACTCTCGTTTGTCAAAGACAGCCTTCGGCTCTAACCAAATGGAATCTTCTTCATCCAGTTCAGGCAGATTAGTTTGAACACGGAAATTGGATCCAACCACTTTCTTTAAGCAGGAGACATGAAAGACTTGATAGATCTTAGAGTGGCTTGGAAGTGCTAATTTGTAAGCCACCAACCCAATATGCTTGAGGATCTGATAGGGGCCATAAAACTTTGGAGAAAGCTTTTGATGGTGGTTTGCTTTGGGGGAGGTCTGCTTATACGACTGTAGATGAAGGAACACCCGATCCCCTTCTTCAAAATGGCGTTCAGAGCAATGCTGATCAACCTGTTGCTTCCTTCAATTCTAAGTCATAACCAGATTATCTTTGAGAGTGCAGAGAATATTGTCTTGAGCTGTAAGGGTTTTGTCGAGCTCTTGTACCTTGGAGACACCTGGTAGGTAAGATAATATTGATGGGGGATTTTGGTCATAGACCGGTGTTGACCGCCTATTCAACTAGGGGGTCAACTCTAGGGCCATGCTCTAGTCGATCTGGCTCTCGGTACTCCATGTATAGGACCTGTGGGCCTCGAGACATAATCTCCTAGTTATCCCTAAAAGTGGGGATAACATCTGGCTCCAACTCAGGGACATGTGCTCACCGTAGAGTGCATGAGAACCTCAACATCTCTGGCATAACCTGTTACCTGCTTGATCTCAATAATAACTATTAGTAACCGATTGGGGTGGTGATACCACCCCAACATATATATATATATATATATATATATATATATATATATATATATATAAGACTGGAATAAAAACAATCATAAGTGTGAATGTAGAAGCAAACTACTCTAGTATGCAATGCAATGGTATATATAATGGATGCAAAATTCTTACCTACTTACCTGCACTTACCTATTGGCTGGATGTTGGGTGTAGTCAAACAACCAGTCAATCCAACAATGTCCCACAATACCTGCCTTTGTGCTTCATCATAAGCCAAAATAGTGATAAGTTAAGCACAACAACAACATGAGTTAGAAAATGTATCATACCAATGGAAATTGTAAGGTCTAGCTCATGGAGGCGGGTGGGAGGGAAAAAGTGATGCTAAGACATACTCTCAGGAGAGTGCTCAATCCATCTCAGAAATGGATCGTGAAAAGTCAAAGGTTCAAGAGACCGACTCGAGGAATTTGAATACTGGCTATCCTGGACGTCTTCACAACTTAAGGCCTGAGAAGGGACTAGCAAGAGCTGAAAGGATGACGGACAATTCCTTAAGGGGAAGCTGGAAAACTGTGACAATAAGCTTCTTCTTGAGGTACTCAACTTTCCCCTAAAATCCAAAACGAGGTTTTGTCTTACAGGAGACTTGGGATAAGGGACATGTTTCCAAACCATACCTTTAGTGACATAGCGAGGTAAAGTAATCAAAGGGGGGTGGAAAACCTTATCACAAACATCTTGCTTCATGGAAGTAACCTCCTTACTTTTATCAAGGTTTGAGCAGAATGATGGTTGATAACTTTCTTCAAAGAATAGATCTAAGTGCTCAGATAGATAGTCATCAAAGTCTTCAAGGTATGACCGAAAATTATTAGGAGAGCATAGCATCAAGTCATCCTTGGGTGTCTGAATAAAGTCAGGTTCTTGTTGCCAAATGTCAAAATTATTAGTAACTTCATGTGATAAATGCAAAGGCAACTTTTGGGAATGACCCTCAATGTCGTAAATGGGATCCCCATCATATCCAATCATATCCCATTTACGCTTCCCGACATGTATGAATTCATCAATATTACCAACCAAGTCATCATCTTCATCATAACATGAAGGGGTTAAAACATCCAACACTTCTTTACTCTCCACATCATAAGATAAAGAATCATTAAAAATTTGGAAGGGGAAATAACTCACCTTGCTTAATCCTTCCTGTGCAGGAGCTTCAAGTATTTGGATAACTTCATCAAGTGGAAGATCTTCCTCCACATCTTCAGTTTTGAGATATAGAGGATCTAGCTTGTCCAAGGGTTCCATTTCTTCTTCACTCTCTGAATCATAGAACAAGGTATCATCAAAAAACTGGAAAGGAAAATGACTTACCTCATTCTCTTCATCTTGTGCAGGAGGGATAGGATCTTGGAGAGCTTCATCAGAACGAGGAGCGGTTAGTGGTGCTTCATCCTCATAATTCACTTTTCTAGTTATATCTTCGCTGCACTCTATTGAATCATGGGAGAAATCTTGCTCCTCTTCAGGGGGTTGATAATGTTCTTCATAAATCTCTTCTTTCACATCAGAGGGTACTTGATGTTGAACATGATATGCATTCCTGAGATCTGCCACAATCTCAGTAGTGAATCCTCCGTCTTCCAAGGCTATTGTGAGATTCTGAAGGGCATCTTCATACGTTTGGCAACATGGTTTGGTAAAGTCAATAAACCTACTGATGAGGTGTAATAAAGATGATATACCCCTATCTTGGCAACAACCCTTAAACCAATCTTGCAAGAAGGATGGCAGAGAGAGTATGAATAGTTTTATTAGAGCATCCTCCCCTCCCAATTCTAACTCGCTTATATACTCCAAAAAAATTATGATGTGAGGAGTTGGGAGGCCCCAAAATCTTGGGAGGTTGTTTGGCCATTTTATACAAAATGGGTTGGGTATCCTTGAAGGATTTTGAAATCAATAGTTGGATATAGTTGTTCCCAGGACACCATGATCCCATAACTTGGAAATATCACAGAGTTGATAGTAAGGTGGCACCTGGGAAAAGGTTAGTGGAGTTGCCAGATAATTTGCTTGAAATTATCAAAGGAAAAAGGGAAAACACCCTAAGTGGAGTCGCCATGTAAGCTTGTAAGATAAAGACTCTAGAGGCAAGTCTTACTGAAAAGTGTCGTCTTAAGGAGAATTGACTCAGTATTCCTCGGCAACGACGCCAAAATGTTATCGCACAGTTTGTAGTTCGGATAATAGATGGATTAAAAGAGGTCAAACTGGTGGAATTGAACCAATCCCATCCACTGTCACCTCGATGGGAAGGTTCTTTCTATTTAGGGAGGTAAGGCCCAGGGGAGACGTCCCCGGTGACCTGGGGTTTTGAGAAGGCAAAAGGTTTAGCAAGGTTAAGTGATAATAATCCCCCTCACAAGTCACCATCTGATCAGAAAGTCTGGCTTATAGCCAATAAAGATAACTGGAAGTAATAACCAATAAGAATACTTGCCCGAGACAAAGCAACAATAAAAACTATATGTGCAAGCTTGCTTGCTGGTTAGTACTTCATATAATAAATGACTTTCTGATAATAAGCAATTGATAAACAATATTATTGATGAAGCAAATCAAAGTTGTACAATAACAATGATTACAATATCACTTCACAATAAATGTTGATGGCAATCAATGTAACAATATCAACACTTTATAGACAATGCCTTAACCAATCATTCAATTGCTTCAAAGATAAAGTAGATGCTGCATATAGATGTTTATAGCATAGAAAGATGACGGCAACAATAGGGTTAGTAGGGTTAGTCTAGGCTTGGGTTAGTGATGGTTAGGGTTTGTTCAAAGTATTGGAAGTTTGTAGGATCAAGTTACTCAACACAAAAGGCCTTAAATCAGTGCACTCCTAGGGTATATGGAGTCAAAAAGAGGACGCAAGGGCTGAAGGAGTAAGTGAAGATAATGAAACTAAAGACAAGAGAGTTAAACTTTGAGGTGTTGCTATGGCAAGGCCTCAAAGATGAAACCCTAGGGGAGAGAGGCTTACTTTGGTGTAGAAAAACCTAGGCCTCAATGCTCTCTCCTCCTTCTTTAGCTCAATGGCAAAAACGGCTAGCTCAAAAGATGATTGATCCAAGACAAGAGAGTTTGGAAGTGACGTGTTGCTAGAGCAAGGCTTCACTAGTCAAACCCTAGGGAAAGACGGCTCACCAGGTGTAGGCTACCCTAGGCCTTGATGCGTCTCTCTCCTTCTTAGCTCAACAAAAGTAAAACGGCTATGCTAGAAATAAAGAATAGAGTGTTGCTAAGGCAAGGCTCTATCTTACTTCAACAAATAAAATGGCTTAAAACCTTGGCAAGGACATGAGACAAGGACCTTCAATGTGTGCTTGTCACCTAGGGTTTGATTCAACAAATTATAATAATAAATGCAAGAAAACAACACTACAACCATTCAATCAAGAAGTTTTGCAGAAATTCACTTACATTTAACCAAGAAATCACATGGCAAAACCCTAGTTGTAATACCTTCTGTTGACAGCCTCTCCAACACTGGTGGTCAACTCCATGTGCCATGAAGAGATGCATCATAAGATGCAAATTTGTCGAAGAAATTTGGTTCTACAGGGCATGTTTGGCCCCAACACTTTTTTTTGTATCTGGAATTTCCGCACCCCTGTGTGGGTTAATAATGTAATAGGTCTGCATGAGTCATGTTTAGGTCAGTTACCTTGGGATTGGTTCACTGGGAGAGTTCCTTTCACCGAGGGTTTTTTATCCTCAGGTTATCAATTGGGCTTTTCAACCCTGTTGATTTCCCTTGAGTTTTTCCCTCACACTTGCAATAATTCCTCCAAAGTGGTGAATGACATTCTAGTGGGTTTATCTTTTGGTAACTATTATAGGGAATCATTGTAAATGACCATGCAAGACATCTTAGAAAGTTTCACGGAATTTCGTCGAGTCTAGTATAGTTTTTTTTTTTAATTAATTAATTTTTAATTAAATTTCACTAAGTTTGGAGGTTTAATTAATTATTTTTGAGCAATAATTGTAAAAACTAGGTCCTTGGACTTTTGATAGGGGTATTTGTGCTCAAAAGAAATGGAATAGCACCCCCCACATCCATGGACCAAGTTTCAGCTCAGTCGGACAACTTTAGCCATGGGTTAGTCCACCCGGAGTGTCAGTCAGTCTAAAACAACAATTTTAATTGCTAAAGTCCAAACATGGCAAAAATGTAAAATTGTAATAATGAGTTAGAAGGATGTAAAATGGTGAAATAAAGTTAGAGAGAGACCCCCTAAGCATAACATAACCCTTCCAACCTTTTCCAACCTATTCTAACCCTTTACCCATCCTCCGCACTCAAAAGTTACGCCCCCCTAGGGGGATTGACGTTTTTTCTTAATAAATTAATTTTGTGACTTGAGTGAGGCCCCCTCTCTTATGATTTACCTCCCTCTAGCCTCCACATCACTTCTTAAAGTGATTCCACTCCCCTTTCCTCATTTTTCCCTTCCTTTCTTTGCCTTTCCCCCATGTGGTGCACCCTCCAAGAGGAGTTACACCCTCCCTCTTCTAGAAAAACTCCAAAATAATTTTTAAAAATTATTTTAAACCCTTCAACTACCCTAGCACGAATCCCATAGCTTCCCACACTTCTTTGCTTGATCCCAACATCTCCCACAATTTTTGTACACCCTAGATCTAAGATCTAAACCCTAGATGGTGCACCCTAGCCTTGAGATCTACTCTATTGCTTGGTGATGGACACTTGGCATTGATCCAAGAGAGGTAGGTTTGCCTCTCCAAGTATAAATAGATCCCTCTCCTCACTCCCAACTCACCATATCTTGAGCTATTGTTATCCTACTTGATTTTCCACTCTCTCTCTCTCTATTCCATCCATTTTCATTATTCTTCTCTTAGGGTTTTGGAGCAAGTATTTCTCCAAGATCCCATTTCTTGATGCAATAATAAAAGAAGCTTTGGAGGATTTTGGGAAGATCTACAAGTATTTGTGTTCTTACAAACATATGAGGTAAAATCGTTTTGATTTCATATAATGGTTGCATGAATGGATCTTAGGTAAAGTATTTTATTTAAGTAGATCTTGCAAAGAGTAGTCTTGTGAATCTATATATGTGGTTAGCTAGATAGGGTGCAAGTATTTCACTTTATTAGATTAACCCTCCATATTATCCATTGTATGCATGCTATTGTGTGAGTTTTTGCAGGTTGGACTTCAAGGGTTTCATTAGGGTGCCTCTTGGAAGAGTCTCCCTTTGAGATTTTCATACACTCCAAGAAATCTTCTTCTATTGCTCTTCTTCTCATTATTTCTGTTGCAATCCATATTTCAGCCAGCATAATAGAGTTCTTTGGTCATCATAATCTAAAATTTTCACTAAAATTTTTCAAGAAAATTTTTTCCCTAAAAAAGCAAGATTTTTCTTCACTTGTATAGTTGTGTGTGTCATTTCCAGCAAGCATAGCTTGCTGGTTTTTGCAGGTTCAGATCTGGTTGAGAGGGGTTTGGGCTACCCAAAGGCATCCACACAACACTCAAAGACCCCCCAAGGGATTGGTAGCTATTTCTCAACCTTGCTCCTTCATTTTTCAGTGTTTTCCTTCATTTTTCTCTTTTTTTGGTTGCTTGTAGTGGCTCACATTTGTGGGACGAAAAGGGTACGGCCCCCTCC
The DNA here is from genome assembly GCA_032191745.1 of Picea mariana. Lineage (NCBI taxonomy): Eukaryota > Viridiplantae > Streptophyta > Pinopsida > Pinales > Pinaceae > Picea > Picea mariana. The sequence continues at coordinate 537,107 of JASDQU010101260.1, read as the reverse complement.
CACATGTGAACCTTGGGTAGTTAGGGTTTTAGTTTAGATCTTGCTCTTTTCTTCCCTTTTTGCCTTTCTCTTGCTAGGACGTGAGGGTTTGTGAGATAAGGGGTATCTCCCAAACCCTAGGACGTGGGGTAGGGTTTGTTTGCTTGCTTCTTGGTTTGCTTGTTTGTTTTTTTCCTTTTGCTTGCTTCTTGCTTGTTTCTTAGTTTGCTTTTCTCTTTCTTGCTTGCTTGTTTCTTTCCTTTTCCAATAATCTCAATTAATAAGCAAGCTAATTAATTGCCTACCTAGTTGGGAGAGGAATACCCCAAAAGAATAGGTTAGGGTTTTAACATGTGGTTAAAGATTTAAGTGCTTTAAAGTTATAATATCCTAGATCTAGATCTAATACACTAAATAATTTTCTAGCTTAAGCCTATTGGGCACCTAAATCAACTTAATTAGATCTCATACATGTTTTGTTCACTAAATGTTTATCTTTATGTTCCATGCTTAGATCTATAATCATTGATGCTTCATAAGTAGATGGTGTTTCTCTTTAATGCATAGATCTTTTGATGCCATATGCTTGAAGTAACTTCTTTCTTTTAAGTTGATAAGTAGGCACATCTAAATCTTTTTCTCTTTCACACCAAATGCTCTTATCCAAATGCTATTGAACATAGTATAAGTGTGATTGTATATCTTCTATTGGTTGACAAGTTGTTTTTGCCTTTGTTTTTCTTTCAAGCTATCTAATTGTGCAATCTAGTGACATATGTGTTAATGCTTTTGATCTCATAACTAATTCAACACACTTTTAAGGCCACAGTGAGTTTCGTCCAAGTCACTAAATCACCATTAAAAAGTGTCATAAAACTCTTAAAACACTCCTAAATACTCCTAAAAGTCTACCTAACTTATATATAAACTTAATAGACTCTTTAGGGTACCTTAGACTACCATCTTCACCATCTAAAACGGAACTTGAGGAAAACAACAGAGGGTGTAGGCAGGGGACTGTCTCACGACGCACAGGATGTGTCCTCTCTGGGAAGTACTCTTGTTTTGGGTTGACCTGTGAAGCTAGGGTGGCAACACTTATTGAGCATCCAACAGTTATTTGGCAATAGGAGGAGGAGGCTTTGGTGAAAGCTTAATAAATTTGATAATCTTAAGGAAGCTTAATAACTCAACCTTAAGCTTAAATTTCTAAAACTTTCGTGRGTTTAACATTTAAGAGTGGAGATCTCTCATCTTTGATACTTGTGCTTGATCTTCTTAATTGATGTATTGATGATCTTGATGTATTGGTGATGAGGATCTTGATGTTGATGTTGTAAACGTTATGTGATGCTTTAATCTCTTTATATCCTGCACAAACACAAAATAATTAAAGTGGTTAGCTTGTTTGTTGTATTCTAGTATTCTTTAATTGTAAATCTTGTACTCAATATTTGATTCATTTATTATCTTGTAAGTATATTGTAATCTATTTGTAACGAACAACCCTTTAACTTAGTTGACTCCTTGCCCAATCTTTAGGCACTAGTCTTAGTTGCCCTAGGAAAAGGCTTGCTTCACATGCTAACCCTTGCACTTTGCATTGCTGCTTGTGCATCCTAGGATTAGAATCTCCTAAACCTTGTAAATAATTAAAATCAACTCCTAGAACTTAACTCTAAAACTAATCTAGAAACTAGGGACTACCCCCCTTGACTTCCCTAGGAGTGAGTCTAGACGGAAGAGGTTCCAGTCAAAGTGACAGCGTGGGCTGTGAACCTAGGCATTGTGCCTCCAAGGACACACTAAGTGAGTCGGACTTAGCTCATGTTTGCAAGTGTGTATTAGGACGACAACACCTTCCACCAAGAGAAATGCCAAAATGCCAAGAAAAAGTCTTCCTTCAACAAGTGCGCCTCACAATTTCAGCCAATAACCCAAAAAATGGCGCAAATTTCAGACCTCACTAATGAGTGAGTGAAAGATGATGAATAAATGAGAGTGAAAACCCTCAATATATAGTGTATTAATGACCTAAATTACATTTTAGGTCATTAAAAAGGACGACAAGGCCAAAATACCAAAATCATATTGTTTTACATTAAATGTTTAAATTAAAACCCTAATCAAGCGATAGAGAGACATCATCCCCTTCCTAGGGTGACGTTAGCCCCTTTTAGGGCAAATGCAACCTCCTCGAGTGAAACTTTAGCCCTCCTTGGGCTTTTCCATGCTGCCACACGTGCCAAAACTGCCAAAGCTACCTCCCAAAATGTCCATACTGCTGGGTGACGTCATGTGCATCCTGGGCCTTCCAAGGCCAACGTTCCTGTGGAGAGGGCTCAACCCCCCTAGGTACAGGTCTGCTCAACTGCCTCTGGTGGATTCTTCTGCTCATCCCTGGTACAAACACTCTGCCCTGTCTTTGCCCCTTCCTGGGGTCTCAACATCCATCGGGTGGGCTCTTCAGTCCCATGGAGGTTAGAACTGATCATCTCCCCATGTGTACCTGTCCAACATGGTACCTGTATGTCGGGCATGATCCTGCACATCAACAACTACGCCCTCCATGGGCTCATAAGTCATAGGGATCATAGAAATGTCAATCACATCTCATCATCAATATTATTAAACATGTGCATAAAACCCCTATTACCCCAGTTAAATGCTCAAAGACATTATACAAGTCTGCAATACAAGTTTGGGGAAAGTGACAGGGCGCTCTATTAGGCTAGTGTCCACTGGAAAAGGAAAGTTCCTGGAAAATACTAAATCTGAGTCATGTAAGTGGGTGAGGTGGATAACGGATGTCCTGACAATGGGTGCAGTGAAAGCAGGGGAATGCAGAACTTTACCTGTGGGTGCCTTTGTAGAAGGCGAGCTACACCTGTCTTGGATGCAATTGTTTCCAAGCCCACTTATGCCTTTATTCTTTCTTCTTTGTTCATTTTTTCTTTCAAGAGGCTAATCAGGGAACACTGCCCTGGTGTGGTGACCAGTGGTGGCAGCGTTACCCACAAGTACTTTCACAGAAATGAGAAGGTTGGCTCATGATGAGACCCCCTTTCTCTTGGCCATGCAACCAAAGTTGCTACCCTAGCGTGGTAACCAGCTGCTAGTAGTGTCATACTGCTAGGTACCCATGGACCTAGTAGGCTTGCTCGTGATGAGACCCCCCATCCTCTGACTAGGTCTTGTTTTATTATTGTATGGGTCCCTTTTGTTTCTTGCTGAGAAGCCTTTTACTGCTTTCTCGGGGATCCCTGGGCGAAGCATCTTGAGGTATTATTTTTAGGCTTTTATCTTTTGCCAGCTTGCTTTTACCTTCCTTTAGCCCCTTCTTCCCACAAGGTAAGGTGCAACCCTTAAATAATTGGCCAACTTAATGCCCGGACAAGTGAAATGGGGTAGATGAGCAGGAAGTAAGATGAAAAAGTGGTAATATGAAGGGAGCGAACGATGACTTTTTCAGAAATCCCCCCAGTGGCAAACCAAAACCTATGGGCATAGGCTTACTAGGGCATCCTGTCATCCCCCCCCAGACATGGTCAAGTGGACAAGTATAAGATCCAAGCATTTGTTAGAAACAAAAGGAATTAAATGCACATATTCAAAGGTTTTGAAGATCAGAGTGACACATACCATGATACCCAGACTCACTACCTCATGGAGCAAGAACCATCTCTGATACAGGACCAAGCCGAAGGTGATGGATGCTGCTGATGTTGACAAAGTGGAGGCGCTGAACGTGAGAAAAGATGGGCCCTCTAGGGCCATGCTCCAGTCGATCTGGCTCTCGGTACTCCATGTCTAGGACCTGTGGGCCTCGAGACATAATCTCCTAGTTATCCCTAAAAGTGGGGATAACAGGCCCTTTTTAAGGAGTTTTTCCATACGGTGTGAGCTGAAGATATCGAGAGAACTTGTTGTGATTCCTTGGAAAGTGTAGCGATACTTGGCTTGCTGGAAGCTCATGTATAACTCCTTGAAATCCACGGTGATGGGGCCCAGTGTGCATAACCATTCAACACCCAAAACAATGCCACAACCCATTCAATGGCAAACATGTGGGATTTCAAAGAATAATCACCAATTTCAAGGTGCACAAATCCACAATGATCCCCACATTTCATGGAACCTCCATTAGCAAACATGATTTGAAAGTTGTTCAGTGCATGGATATAACAATGCGTCTCTTGGGAAACTCGTCGGTGAGTAAAGTAATGGGTGTTACCACTATCAATTAGGATAATGACTTTACGATGCTTGATGTAGCCAATTAATTTAAGGGTTTGGGGAGCTGAAATACTAGTCAAGACATGTAGGGAGATTTGGGGTTCCACATTTGGTTGATTAGAGGAAAAAATGTCATCTGGCCGAGGCAAAGGTTCTTGAGGGAGAGCATCATCATCATCTTCTGAAATGTTCTCGAAAATGGCCATAAAAAGTTTTTGCTCCTTACATTTGTGCCCAGGAAAATATTTTTCATCACGATTGTGGCAAAGGCTTTTAAGTTGACGTTTTTCCATTTCAGCATAGGTTAATTTGTGGATCTTAAGAGGAGAGGGAGGAGAGAGATTGGTGGGATGGAGATAGGGAATAAAGGATGTTTTTTTATTTGAGCATTGACCACCTTCTGTGCTTCCTTGGCTTATTGAGTGGCTTCGAGCCAAGTGGTAGGGAGAGCCATTAAGACTTGAGCACATACTTCTTCCTTCAGACCACTAATAAAGAATTATTGAAAGAAGGTATCAGACAGACCTTTAGTGTGGAAAGCAAGTTGCTCAAACGCAAAGATGTAGTCTTCAATTGTACCTGATTGTTTAAGCTTGGTCAAGTGACACAAATGATGAGTGTCGGGTTCAAAACATTCATAAAGATCGACAACAAATTGAATCGAAACAATATAACCTCTGTCGGAATTCTTATGCCATTGCCACTGTTGCCAGTACTTGGGGTCTAAATACAATACACCGACACAAAGTTTCATTAAGTCATCGGTGATGCCATGCAGTGAAAAATAGTATTCCATTTGAGTGACTCAGCCAGTGGGGTTGGAGCCATCAAATTTATTCACATCCACTTTAGGAAGGCATAGATCATGAACAAAGGTGTTAGAGTGTGTTGATCGCCTCTCCAACACAGGTGGTCAACTCCATGTGCCATGAAGAGATGCATCATCAGATGCAAGTTTGTTGAAGATTTTGGTTCTCCAGGGCATGTTTGGCCCCAACACTTCTTTTTGTAATTGGAATTTCCGCAGCCCTGAGTGGGTTAATAATGTAATAGGTCTGCATGAGTCATGTCTAGGTCAGTTACCTTGGGATCGGTTCACTGGGAGAGTTCCTTTCACCGAGGTTTTTTTATCCTCAGGTTATCAATTGAGCTTTTCAGCCTTATTGATTTCCTTTGAGTTTTTCCCTCACACTTGCAATAATTCCTCCAAAGTGGTGAACGACGTTCTAGTGGGTTTATCTTTTGGTAACTATTATAGGGAATCATTGTAAATGACCATGCAAGACATCTTAGAAAGTTTCGCGGAATTCTGTCGAGTCTTAGTCAGTTTTTTTTATTAATTAATTTTTAATTAAATTTCCCTAAGTTTGGAGGTTTAATTATTTAATTAATTAATTATTTTTGAGCAAATATTGTAAAAACTAGGTCCTTGGACTTTTTGATAGGGGTATTTGTGCTCAAAAGAAATGGAATAGCACCCCCCACATCCATGAACCAAGTTTCAGCTCAGTCGAACAACTTTAGCCATGGGTTTGTCCACCCGGAGTGTTAGTCAGTCTAAAACAACAATTTTAATTGCTAAAGTCCAAACATGGCAAAAATGTAAAAATTGTAATAATGAGTTAGAGGGATGTAAAGTGATGGAATAAAGGTTAGAGAGAGACCCCCTAAGCATAACATAACCCTCCCAACCTTTTCCAACCTATTCTAACTCTTTACACCTTCTCTTTACCCAAAAGTTACACCCTCTTAGGGGGATTGACGTTTTTCCTTGGTGGTGGACGTTGTGACTTAAATGGGGCCCCCTCTCATGAGCTATGACTCTCTTTAACCCCCACATCATCTCCTAGGGTGATCCCACTCCCATTTTCTCATTAATCCCCCTCCATTCCTTGCATTTCCCCCTTTTGTTGCGCCCTCCAAGGAGAGTTACGGCCCCCTCTTGTGGTTCTCCAAGAAAAATCGTTTTTAATTGTTGGGGCCTCTTCCTCTCCCTTGCCACAAATCCCATAGCCTTCCCACTTGACTTTTGTGTGATCCCAACACCTCCCACACCCATCTACACCCTAGATCTATGATCTAAACCCTAGATGGTGTGCCCTAGCCTTGAGATCTACTCTTATGCTTGGTGGTGGACACTTGGCATTGATCCAAGAGAGGTAGGTTTGCCTCTCCAAGTATAAATAGATCCCTTTCCTCACTCCCAACTGACCATATCTTGAGCTAAGGTTATGCTACTTGATTTCTCTCTCTCTCTCTCTCTCTCTCTTTCATTCATCATTATCATTCTCTTGCTCTTTAGGGTTTTGGAGATAGTTTTCTCCAAGATCCTTCTTCTTGAGTAATAAAGAGAAAACTTTGGAGGATTATTGGAAGAGTTATGCACATGCTTCTTCTTGCCATACATATGAGGTAAACTTGTTCCATAATTTTATTTGGTGATTGCATCTTTGGATCCTAAGGTAAAATGTTATTTGGGTTGATCTAGTAATGCACATGCTTGTAGATCTATGTATTTGGATATGCTAGATAGGATTGAAATGACATCTTATTAGTATATACACATATTGTCTATTGTATGCCATCATTGTCCAAGGTTTTCGCAGGTTTAGCTTCAAGAGTTTCATTGGGACAACCTTAAGCAAGAAGGCTCCCTTGAGACGCACTCAAACTCCATTCCTTTCTCACTTTTACTCTTCTTCTATATAGCTGTTCATTCCATCAATATTTCAGCTAGCATAGCTTAGTAAGATAGGTCATTTTTAATCAAAATTTATAAATTTTTCTTAAGAAAATTTTTTTCCCTAAAAAGGCAAAAGTTTTTTTTCACTATATTGGTTTTGTGTAGCATTTCCAGCAAGGACACCTTGTTGGTTTTTGCAGGTTCAGATCGGGTTGAGAGGGGTTTTGGCTACCCAAAGGCATCCACACAACACTCAAAGACCCCCCAAGGGATTGGTAGCTATTTCTCAACTTTGCTCCTTCATTTTCTTAGCGTTTGCTTTCATTTTTCTCTTTTTTTGGGTTGCTTGTAGTGGCTCACATTTGTGGGAGAAAAAGGGTACGACCTCCTCCCACGTGTGAGCCTTGGGTAATTAGGGTTTGATCTAGATTTTGTTTTTTTTTGCCTCTCTCTTGCTAGGACGTGAGGGTTTGTGAGATAAAGGGTATCTCCCAAACCCTAGGACGTGGGGTAGGGTTTGCTTGCTTGCTTGCTTCTTGATTTGCTTGTTTGCCTTTTTCCTTTTGCTTGCTTCTTGCTTGTTTCTTGGTTTGCCTTTCTCTCTCATGCTTCCTCTTTCTTGCTTTCTTGTTTCTTTCATTTTTCAATAATCTCGATTAATAAGCAAGCTAATTTAATTGCCTACCTATTTGGGAGAGGAATACCCCAAAGGGTTAGGTTAGGGTTTTAATTTGTGGTTAATGATCTAAATGCTTAACGTTATAATATTCTAGATCTAGATCTAATACACTAAATAGTTCTCTAGCTTAAGCCTATTGGGCACCTAAATCAACTTGATTAGATCTCATGCATGTTTAGTTCACTAAATGTTTATCTTTACGTTCCATGCTTAGATTTATAATCATTGATGCTTCATAAGTAGATGGTGTTTCTCTTTAATGCATAGATCTTTTGATGCCATATGCTTGAAGTAGCTTCTTTCTTTTAAGTTGATAAGTAGGCACATCTAAATCTTTTTCTCTTTCACACCAAATACTCTTATCTAAATACTATTGAACATGGTATAAGTGTGATTGCATATCTTCTATTGGTTGGCAAGTTGTTCTTGCCTTTTGTTTTTCTTTCAAGCTATCTTAATTGTGCATTTTAGTGACATACATGTGTTAATGCTCTTGATCTCATAACTAAATCAACACACTTTTAAGGCCACAGTGAGTTTCGGCCAAGTCACTAAATCACCATTAAAAAGTGTCATAAAACTCTTAAAACACTCCTAAAAGTCTACCTAACTCATATAATAACTTAATAGACTCTTTAGGGTAGCTTAGACCACCATCTTCACCATCTAAAACAAGACTTGAGGAAAACAACGGAGGGTGTAGGCATGGGACTGTCTCACGGCGCACATGATGTGTCATCTCCGGGAAGTACTCTTGTTTTAGGGATGACCTACGAAGCTAGGGTGGCAACACTTATTGAGCATCCGACAATTATTTGGCAATAGGGGGAGGAGGCTTTGGTGAAAGCTTAATAAAACTTTAACAATCTTAAGGAAGCTTAACAGCTCAACCTTGGGCTTAATCTAATAAATACCTTGAGGGTTTAATAATTAAGAGTGAGTCATCTGTATAACACTTGTGCTTAAATCTTTAAATCTTTTTTGTTGATGTGGTAATATGTTGATGACATCTTGTAAATGTGATGTGATGCTTTAATCTCTTTATATCCTGCACAAACACAAAATAATCGAAGTGGTTAGCTTGCTTATTGTATTTTAGCATTCTTTGAATTGTAAATCTTGTATCTAATATTTATTTGATCAAGTTATTTTGTAAGTAATATTGTAATCTATTTGTAACGAACAACCCCTTAACTTAGTTGACCCCAAGCCCAATCTTTAGGCACTAGTCTTAGTTGCCCTAGGAAAAGGTTTGCTTTACATACTAACCTTTGCATCTTGCATTGCTGCTTGTGCATCTTAGGATCAGAATCCCCCAAACCTTGTAAATAATTAAAACTAACTCCTAGAACTTAACTCTAAAACTAATCTAGAAACTAGGGACTACCCCCCTTGGCTTCCCTAGGAGTGACCCTAGACGGAAGAGGTTCCAGTCAAAGTGACAGCGTGGGCTTTAAACCTAGGCATTGTGCCTCGAAGGACACATTAAGTGAGCCGAACTTAGCTCACGTTTGCAAGTGTGTATTAGGACGACAACATAGTGAAACCCCATGGAATGGGATGATTCAACTCCCTCTTGGAGGAAGGGCTGTTCCTGGGAGTGAGTGGCTGTGAATTTAGCAAAAAAGTTGGACAACTGGCCAGGTACTTTGTCCAGTTTGGTGAGCTTGGCATTAACTGTAGCAAAGTTTTGGTTGGTAATAGCTTAAGCTTGCACAAATTTGGTTTGCATGTCGTCACATAGCTTTTCCAAGTTAGCAACATGGTTGCCATAATCTTGGTTTCGGGGGGTGCACGGAAAAAGGTGATTGGAGGGTGGGGCTAGGGATATGGGTGAAGTGTAATGGGGCTAGAAGGTCTACACAAAAAGACTTACTGGCGAGTTGTATGAATGGGATTAGTGTGGCTTTTTGGAGCTGTTGAGATAGGCAGCTGATAATGGGACAAGTGGGTCTATGTAAAAAAGGCTTATGGAAGAGGGGGACCACTGCGATCAGCATGACACAAGGAGTCTATTGAGATAGGTCGCAAATAAGGGTGTTGGTGGGACCACTTTATACTCTTACTCCTGTGGAGTTACACTCTCGTTTGAAGTACTGTGCTAATAGAATGTTCAAATTCTTAATATTGAAGATTATGTAGGAATTTGCTGATTTGAAGTAGGAAGTAGGGTTTCTAGTGACTTGAATGTTCAAAATTTCAACACAACCCCTTGTTTTAGAAGTTTTCTGGTTTGACAGCAAGGAGTAGGGCTCCAAGGGTTCTAAGGACAAGGGAGTGCCTTGTGCTATAGCTCTTTGATATACTTGTGGGGTTCAATAATAATACTCGACCCAATATCTCAGGGCTCTAACTAATCCTGGATTGCCTTTGAGGATTGCATGAGAACGACTGTGAATAATCATGAGTTAAAATAATTGGTAAAGAAAATATGCAAGTGTGCCTAAGGTAGACACACAAAACACTCCTACATGTGGTTAAATGTATGAAATAACAGTTTGAAAGCAAGTTGATAACCTAAAGATACATGTTTGAACATGTGAATCTGAAATGCATAATGAAAATGCAAGCTTATATTCCTTGTGGAGTATTGATAAAACTCTAAAATAATGAAGCTGAGGCTAACTCAAGAATGGAGGTCATGTCAGACTGTTTGGATATGCAACAAGAGAGTTGCATGTTGAAGAGGTTCCTGTGGAGGAACTGTGTAAAGAACTCTGCCAGGAGAACAAAGCTATAACCTTAATGATTACTGAGAATTGAGCAGTGGGTTGCATAGCCTAATTATATAAGAATCCTGGATTCCATTTTAAAATATCATGCATGAGTACCAAGACCTGCAGACGGATGAGGACCAATTTGATCTCTGGTTGGGAAATGTGCGGAATGCACAAGTTCATGATTCATTATGAGCAAGAAACTTGCGGATGTAGCATGCTGAGTTATCCAAGAAGGTCAAGGTGAACATGACTAAGACTACTCAAGAGATAGAACAAGCAGATCCCAAGAGGGATAAATTGTAAAAGCAAAGAAGGAGAAAGTGATTAATACTTCTCTCACTATGAATCTTTGAATAATAAGACAGAGTTGTATGCTTAAAAAGGACAACTGTGAAAATAAGTACAGTTAGTAACTGAAAGATACAATACTGAATGTGTTTAAATGAATGATCTTGATTAACCTATAGTGTGTGAAGGCAATGAGGCCTTGAAATTAATTCAGCTAGGCTGAAAGTTCCCTGGTGGGAGAATCGCTTAACTTCTTTCTTGTTGTCTATTATGTTTCTTTGGAATGAAAAACTGATATGCTGATGAATGTAGATATTTTGGCATGAGAATGTTGAGAACTGCAGCTGAAATTTGATTGTGGTTGCACTCATGAAAACATTAGGGACAATTTGATGGAGTGCATATAGATATGCTAAGACATATATGAAGATTGGAACTGTTAAGGAAGGACAACTGCCAATAGTGAACAACCTCAGACATAAGTGCATGCAAGAAGGTTGCTGATAAAAACAAAAACTGCGAAAGGGATTTTAGAAGTCCCCAGGAAGCACCATGTGACATGAGAGGTAAAAGGGAATTGGATAATAATCCCTTCTAAAATAGTCTATGCTTGATGTATGCATGTGATTTGAATGGCTGTTGTATGCCATTGATACCCAAGTAGGGTATGATTCAGGAAGCAAAACCTGCATGATGGAGGTGTGAACCTCTAACAACCGAGGATGATTGAAATCCTTAGAAAATTACATGAACAAATATATGTCACAAGGAGTGATTGGGAAAAAAAGTGCTCAAAGGTAGCATGATGATGTAATGCATTAAGGAGATACATGTGATAAGAGAATGGGTATATATATAGGACTGCCCATTGTGGAAGAAGTATCTTCCAGTGCTCCGCGGAATTGCAGAATGGTAAAGCGAGGAATTGGGTGGCCATAAACGTCGGCACCCTGGAAGAAAGAATGCTTGAATGCATTCATGTGAACCTTTTAGTTTCATGTATGTTGATTTGAGGTCATGATTCACTGAAGTAGGAAAACATAGTCCTGCTGTAAAAATAAATGTGTATAAAGAACCATGTGGTAAAAGGTTGGCTGAGTTCCAACCCACCAAGACAAAGTGCCTAATATGAAAAGTAATAATCTGAAAATCAATGCAATGGTGCATTGTGAGTGAATGTGGCCATGCATATTGGCACATTGCTTAAGTTCATTTGAAGTATGATTTCATTTTGAAAGGTTTGGTATGCTAAAATAATGCATTTGTAAGGAATGGTATTTCCTTCTTGAGTAGATGAATTTGATTGATAGTTTGCATAGTTATGGAAATTGTTTGTGAGCCACTACAAGTGTGCAATGAAAATATAATGTGCATGAGAACTAACAATTTGTTTGGCTGATTGAAGTGGAAATTATAGGAAGAAAGGTCTTGGCATGGCAGTGCGGTAAGTCCACGAGGAAGATCAATGCCTGCTGATTATAAAAGAGCCAAACTGCTATGAGAAAGATATCTCAGGCTTGTGAATCTGGTTCCTATGTGGAACAGATCTGAAAATGAAAATCTTAATTTCTGAATGATAATTTCATTCTATTAAATAAATGGTTTGATAGTTGTGATTGAATTGTCAAGAGTAGACAATTCTGAAATCACTTGTGAGCCTTTGTAAGTATTACAATAGAGTTTTATGGTACATGAAATGCTAATAATCTGTTGGGTGAATGCAAGATGGCAACATTGCAGAAAAAGTGGTCTCAAGTATGGTGCTGCAGAGAGCCATCATAAAGACTGATGCCTACTATTGCAACAACCTAGAAAATTATGAGATAGAATTTCATATTTTGGGAAAAAGTTGATTTTTCTTATGAAATAAATTCAAATTTCTAAATAAAGTTTTTATAATATTGTCTCATAATGACTGTATGTGTGTTACATATGAGATAATAGCTTTTAAAGCTGGAATGCTTGGACGAAAAGGCTACTAATTGGACATTGGAGCCTTATGTTTTTCATAAAGAGTAGACCTTAGTGGGGGTATGGAGATGAGCTGGCGCTCTCCTTGTGTGTGAAACCCTTGGCAAGATGGATCGCTGAAGGACTGTGTAGCAGTGAAAGGATGCCCGGGCCTAGAAGGTTGAGTGCAACAAGGAAGAGGCAACTCAAGAATACCACCATGAGTAGAATTCAAATTTCTAAATAAAGTTTTTATAATATTGTCTCATAATGACTGTATGTGTGTGTTACATATGAGATAATAGCTTTTAAAGCTGGAATGCTTGGATGAAAAGGCTACTAATTGAACATTGGAGCCTTATGTTTTTCATAAAGAGTAGACCTTAGTGGGGGTATGGAGATGAGCTGGAGCTCTCCTTGTGTGTGAAACCTTTGGCAAGATGGATCGCTGAAGGACTGTGTAGTAGTGAAAGGATGCCCAGGCCTAGAAGGGTGAGTGCAACAAGGAAGAGGCAACTCAAGAATACCACCATGAGTAGAATTCTTTTTTAAATCAGCTCTATGGAATAGAGCATGTGACTTCTAGCTAAAGTATGAAAAGATGAATCATGTGTTTGGAAATAGAGCACCTGAAAGACAACAAGCTTCCAATAGCAAAGGCATGGAGCTTTTTGAAGAATTTTGAATGCATATGTATATGCTGCACTGAGGACAGTGCATAAATAAGGGGAAGGGGAATGTAATACCCTTAAGCCGATCTCCAGTTGAAATGTAATTACAAGTATGCGTATAGGCTGGTGAGCCATGAACCTCTTTTGGCCAAAGAGCCTGTTTTGTATTGTGTATTTTCACTTGGAAATTAGTGAAAGAAAACATGACTGCATGCAGACCATCCTGACAAGAAGAGTAAGGGGGATAAACTCCACTAGAATGGGAAAGCGGGGCTAAGTGTCTAGAAAAGGGGCTAAGCTAAGGGGGCTTAAGCCAAAAAGGAATATTTTATCAATATTCCTAAAGTTAAAGTCTAAAGTAGGGGATAATGCATTTTATCCTAAGTCCCTATGAGGAAACGTATCACCATGTGAGGGAACCCATGTAGTTTCCAACATGACAAGTGTCAAGTTGGAAACATGCACATAAGTTTTGGGGACTTTAGCTCATTCATCCACCATTTGATCATTATTTTTTTCCCACCTCACCACGTTGCTGTCATCTGGACTTTCATGCTGCCATTACCATACCTGTACCAGGGAGAGTGTAGGATGTTGCTGAAGAGCACCGAAAGAGAATTGTTAAGCGAAAGAGGCGGGTTGTCAGGCACGTGTGCATTCTCTCCAGGTGAGAGAATTACAGGGAATGTTATTCCTAGAGGTGCCAAGTTGTCGTCATAGAACTCTGATTATTCTTGTCCGGCTTGTTGCTGAAGCCTGGAAGGAAGTGGGCAACCATAGGGGGCACACTTCTTGGGTGGGACAAGCATGTGGGGAAAGTTGAGTCTGTAAGATTGTTGTTGAACTTGGTACCTGTATTGAGATATTGTTGCTGTTGAGAGACCTCCAGGGATAGATTTTCCTTGGCCTAGTGGAGTTCAAGCCCAACTCGAGGGTGACCTGTTCTCAGTTTGTGGGGAACAATGTCTAAGGTTGGGAGGAAAGTCAGAGGTCTGCATGCAGTTGGTGGTTCAATTGTTCCAGATAAGTGACCATTATGGGCTTGTTTAATTATTGTTGATTGAGAATGTATGAAATCCCGTGTTGAGTATTAGTGTGCAAAATACTATGAATTCTGGTCATAATTAATTGTTATTCGTAATACCGTTTAAGTAATTTTCCCTATAAAAATTGTATAGATGATGTAAACTGGTAATTTTGTCATGGGTTTCATAATTATCATTATCCTGAGCGTATTAGCGATGAGACTGGTTCAATAATGAAGTTTGTAGCTGTAATACCTTGAGAATGTTTATCAATGGCTCTGTTTATATCTTCGACTATCTATTTAGAATTAATAATTGTACATATGATAAGTGGGGTAATTACCCATCTTGTTACAAGCAAAGTTAAGTGAGTAAAAACTCGGTATTTTGGGTTGGAAAGGCCTTGAACATCTGCAGACAGTGTGTTGGGCACAAATTTCTAATCCGTACATCGTGTTGAGAAAATATTCACTGTTTGGGGTGGGTTTTACAACCTCTAGATGGTCCTAAGAGTGTTAGGAAAGCCTCTGAGAAAAACTCAGAGTATTACAGACTAGATTCGTACTAATTTAAGGACGTCGGGGTAGCATTGGATATGGTACTCTAATGAAAGACTACGAGAAACCTTCTTCACCGTAGGATATATCAGTAATGACGTGTATTTCATGTCAGTCCACGTGTAGGGTCCATGAGGAGAGTGGCCAACGGTGCCACGTGGCATGGTGTTAAGGTCTTTGGGGAAACGAAGGGTAACGTGGTCTGAGTGCCACGTGTCAAGCCAAGTGACAACGTTGGGTAGGTCCACGTGTTTAACGTGTAGGTAGTGGACTTAAGAGCATGGAGGGTTCACGGAGATAGGAAGGTGAGATGAATGAGTCTGCCAGTCTGCCAACCTGTGAACCTGACAGGATCACAAATTAATCTAAGTGTTGAGACTTTTCGGATGGGCTTATGAAGGGGTGGTACATATCTGTACGTTCGCGAGTCTCCGAGTCCGTGATTGAAAAAGAAGCTAAGTGTTCTGGGTAGGTTCGTGAAAGGTACAATTAAAGACCATGAGTCCAAAAGATCGCCACCCACAAGTTTGTGAATTCAGTAAGGTTGTTAGAAGAAGCAAAAATTTTGATACCCCATCCCTTAGAAGGTAAATAGGGGGTTGGTTATGTTGCATTCCTCAACCACCCTGAACACTATCTCCTTTCCTCATCCTCCCTTTTAAGTTCACCTTTAATACCTGTATCCTCGTGTTCCCAACCTTTGAATTCCTCAATTTCCTCATTGAATTCCTCAGTGTCCTCACCGTTTAAAGTTTCATCCTCATCAATTTTAGTGGCCTCTCTAAACATTAAGCCAATTTCGATTTGCACATCCACTCCACAAACTAATCTCTATACTCTCTCTTCGTCGGATTTTCTCGATGGTAATATTATTAAACCTAATTCGTATTCAATTTCCAATAAGAAGGCTAATTCTTTTAATTCTAATTTCTCATTGAATTCTAATTCTTTTAATCCTAATTTGTCTTTTAATTCAAATTTTGTTAATCCTAATTCATCATATAATTCTAATTCTTTTAATCATATTTTTTTATTTAATTCTAATTTGCCTTTTATTTCCAATGATAACTCTAGTTCTTCTCATAATTCTAATGACAACTCAAATACAACTATAATGTCTAATGAAAGCTCAAATTTTCTCTAACGGATAATGATAATGCTAGTATTAATGGCCTTTCAAACCCTATTCCCTCTCTTGAAAGCTTTGACCCTAACTCCAATGTTCCTCTCATTCCCTTCCAAAAACCTCCCTCACCTTCCTCCTTTTCTTATCCATTGACAATTATAAATTTATCTTTTTTTGATCTTGATCTTCATTCCATCCATCTTCTAGAAAAAGGCTTCAACTTTTCCCTTGCCCCTCATCGTATTCTCGTGGAAGATATTCTTTGCTCTATTGAATCCATTACACATCATCTTCCCACACACGAAGCTAAAGAAATTCGGCAAGAATGTGGTAGAATTCTTCGTCTCTCCAAACCTGCAAAACCAAACTTATCAAAAGAAGAATTTCAATCAATTTGTTAGCTTAATAATAATCTCAATATCATTATTTTAAAAGTTGATAAAGGTAATGCTGTAGTCATTATGAATACCTCTGACTATTAACCTAAACTTCAAGACCTCCTTTCTTCTTCCTCATATAAACCTCTCTCCAACAACCCAATCAATTCCATAACTAGCTTAGTTACCAAAGCCATCAAATCTTCATCCCTGAACCCTTCTATTCAGAAACATCTTCTTCCTCATAACCCTCAAACCCCTAGGATCTATGGGCAACTTAAAATTCATAAAAAAGATATCCCTCTAAGGTCAATTGTTAGTGCTATAGGAGCTCCTACTCATGCCCTAGCTCGCTTCCTTGCTCATAAACTTCAATCTTTTATCGAAAAAAATCCCTCATTTATTAAAGATTCCTTTGATTTTACTCAAAATACTCTACATCTTCACCTAGATGAACAGGACATCATGGTTAGTTTTGATGTTGTGTCCTTATTTACCAAAATCCCTATTCCGGAAGCCCTTAACCTTATCTCCAAACTAGTGGACCCTGAAAATTATTAAAATTTGTTTCAACTCGAGTTTCTTCACCTTTAAAGGGATATGCTACGAACAAATAGAAGGTACAACCATGGGGTCCTCCTTATCCTCAGTTGTCACCAATATTTTTATGGAACATTTCAAAGCCTTGGCCTTAAACAACTTTCATCTTAAGCCCAAATATTGGTTTCGATTTGTCGACAATACCTTCGTTGTTTGGCTTCACGACCATCCCTATTTGACCTCACAACCATCCCTCTTTGACCTCTTTCTTTAACCATCTTAACAACATTTCACCCCATATCAAATTTACTATGGAAATCAAAAATGAAAATTTTGTTTCCTTTTTGGATGTTCTCATCACCTACCTTCCTGATGGCACCCTCACCCATCGAGTTTATAGGAAAAAGACTCACACTCACTGATACCTTCATGCCCATTCTCACCATCACCCCGCCCAAAAATCTGCTGTTCTTAAAACTCTCGTCACTCGAGCCATTTGTATTTATGATCCTCATTTCCTTGAGAAAGAAAAATCCCACCTAACTATTGTTAAAATAATGTAACTGCAAAGTGTATTCTTATTATTATTTGATATATTATTCATTGGATCAATCCCCATTGTGGATTGATCATGTCGGCTATTGTAAAAGGACCAAATCC
>JASDQU010101260.1:508798-519596 GCA_032191745.1 Picea mariana | reverse complement strand
TTTGTATCGTAGCATTTTTCTTGTGAATAACTGTATCTAATATTTATTGGTTCAATCTATTCTTTTGTAATTTTGTAAACATCTTGTAATCTACTTGTAACGAACAACCCTTAAACTTAGTTGACCCCTTGCCCAATTTTTAGGCACTAGTCTTAGTTGCCCTAGGAAAAGGCTTGACTTACATGCTAACCCTTGCACCTTGCATTGCTGCCTTAGCATCCTAGATTAGATCCCCTCTAACCTTAAGAAATTAAAATCAACTCCTAAAACCTAACTCTAAAACTTATTTAGTAACTAGGGACAACCCCCCTTGGCTTCCCTAGGAGTGAGCCTAGACAGAAGAGGTTCAAGTCGAAGTGACAGCGTGGGCTTTCAACCTAGGCATTGTGCCTCCAAGGACACACTAAGTGAGACGAACTTAGCTCACATTTGCAAGTGTGTATTAGGACGACAACACCTCCCATACATAATTCTTCATGATGGAAGCATACTCTTCCACTATGGCATTTCGCCATACTTGCTGCTGTGATACCTCCTCNAAGAAATTAAAATCAACTCCTAAAACCTAGCTCTAAAATTTATCTAGTAACTAGGGACAACCCCCCTTGGCTTCCCTAGGAGTGAGCCTAGACAGAAGAGGTTCAAGCCAAAGTGACAACGCGGGCTTTGAACCTAGGCATTGTGCCTCCAAGGACACACTAAGTGAGTTGGACTTAGCTCACGTTTGCAAGTGTGTATAAGGACGGCAATAAGCTGAAAAGTTCCATTCTTACCGCACATGCTACTGCTGCCCTTACTCGGGTGCTTTTGTCCGGCTCACTTAAAGGAAGGTAAGGGCTCGGTAATGATATATCTAGGCAGGCAAGCCAACCCATGGGTCAAGATAGATATTAGGGAGCGGTAGAACCATGGATAGGTTTCACTCTACAAATGAATACGAGAGAGAGTAGAAACTCATCTATCTCTTAGGTTAGGTAGGCTGGAGCCTGGCAGTTAAGAGCTGGACTACTTAATATATATTTGTTTATTGGACCCGATTAGCAGTGACCATGGAATGAACTTATCGAGAAGCACTGCTAATCTCAAAGAAAGGTCAAGTTATTACTTCTTATTTGTTTAGAGTTGGGTTTACCATTTACCCGCAACGAAGGAGTCGTCCCCGCTAGGTTAGACGTTCATTGGGTGTACCGTGTAACAAAAAAAAGGCAAGAGACCATGGGTTACAATGCACTCTTTGCACAACAAATCCACTTAGCAATTAGTTTTTTAATCCCTTTATTATCGCATAAGCCAAGAAAATCCTTTATTGCGACCACTACCATTATCTCGTCCACTGATTTTCCCCCCTATTAGCTGACATTGACGTTTTGGTATTGTCATGGACGGATCCTGCACAGATCCCGGCGGATCCGGATCTGAATCCGTATCTGAACAGGGGATCCGCGGATCCAGAATTTGGTAACATGAGATTTCTCCCTTAAGTTGTTGTGTCCAAATGAAAGGGAGTGCCTCTCTATTTATAGAAGGAAAGGCTCAACTTCCTCTTACATTAAAATATTATTTTCTAAGCCAAAATCCCCTATTCGAGCCTATGGAGGGCCAAAAGGCCCTCTTCTTGAATTAATTAATACTAAAATACACAAAATGTGGGCTTTTATTGCCACATGTACAAAATCAAAGGGCACAAACCCAAAATAGATGACCCATCTCCATAAATGGTGGGAATAAGGGGGGGTGTTGGTGCAGCATCCATCCTCCAAAGGCCCTTCAAAGCTCCCCTTTTCCACCAAATCATCAAACGAAGCCTCCAAGTGTGGGCATGTATCTTCAAAAATCATGCAAGGCTCCAAATCAGCTCCACAAGACAAGCGTAATCCATTTTCCTTCTTTTTTTTATGTACACAGATCAGCCCTAGACCTAAAACAAGTCGTCCCCAATATAATAGCAGGTTTAAATCATTATATAGGTCAGCCCTCTGTCAAAATCTGTGCTCAAGTCAGCCTAGCACAATTTAGTGAATATGTTTGTACACTTATGTATATATATGCAACAACCTCATGCTTTCACATTTTTATGTCTTCTGGGCAAAAAAACGCTTGCTGTTCTGTCCTGTGATGATCAAATTCAGCGCTCTGCCATCTCAGATGTCTTCAAATTCCTCAGAACGCAGATCTGCTTCAGATTTCCTGTCACAACCATTTTGTCTCTTCATTGCTGTCAGAACCTTAGTACATTCTTCTTCCATTTGTTCACAGTTTCAGGCAATGACAGCTGGAATTGTAGATTTTGTCACTCTTATATTAATGATTTCAATGCCAGGAGCATAAACAGTACAATCCCTTTGAAGAGCCTATTTCATATTCACATTCTTCAAATTTCTCAAAATTCTGAGTATCCAATTCGCTATTAACCTCTGGCAAAAATGCTGCTTCCAACTGTGTCTCCTGTAATCGCTGCCTTATGAGCATCACTTCCTCTTACACCAGGAGTACCACTTTCTATGTATTTCTTTGCATGAGCCCAAGCAACTCGAGCAGTATTCAAAACAAGGTCATGAGAATACCAGAGACCGTTGCAAACATTAGCATTGAAGAAACAACCTTGGCGCTAAGTAAAGGCTGATGTGTATACTGTCCCAGAATCTTAAACGATACACCAATGAAAATAAGAGATATAACTGCTAAAGCACCAGGTTTCATCATCTCCGGGAGTATTGCAACACAACATGCATAATCTGGTTTCTTTTGATACACCATTATGCCATGTTCGGTGAAGAGTTTTGTCCGGTGCGAGTTCCAATCCTCGGGCAGCAGAGAAATGAAATTAACTCCTGTACATCCTCAGCATTCTTGATTGTGAATGGTTAAAAGGCGGACTCATCTATAAAGGACTGCATGAAAATGTATCCACAGCTAAACTTGCAAGACTGTTTCAGGAAGACTTGTCATTTACAGCCATGACATCAGATGCTTTCTCTTTATCAACTATCTCCATTTTTTGGCTCCCAGATTTCCTGYTTTCCAATTCCTCCAACTTGCTCATTCTTGGAAACATATTGCCATAAAATCCGGCTTCCTTCTTATTCTGCTCCTTTTGTTTCTTTTTGAGAGCCCTCTACTCCAACTTCCATTTACTTCTCCTTGTCCTTCTACCGAGTCTTTATGGGAACCAGCTATCCGACCAGCACAATTTTCAAACATCAATAAGAACTCTCTATCATCAGAGATTGTGCATCCAGATGACAAACTTCAGTGCTTAAACTTTACCCTCCAGTTCAAGATATTAATTGCTGCACTAGCACTAAAAGGTGCCACTGGAGATTGCCTTCCCCAGGATGCATAAAACGAAGACCTTCTCCAGCATGTCATATGCCTGGTGCATTTTCTCTGCGCAAAAAAGTTGTATTTCTCCTTTATCATGGTCAACCTCTATACCAAGCCGATTGCTGTTGCACGTTCGTTGAATGTGAGCAATGAGGGAATGTAAATTGTAATTATTCTTCCCACAGAACTTCTTCAAAAAACGACTTCCAACTCCAGAAATTACTTTCTTCAGCATTATAAGTTCATTCAACAGATGGATATCATATGAAGGATGAGGTTGAATTGCAGAGACCCGGTCCTCCCCTACTGCTGTCACACAAATCAAAAACTGCCTTGGGGTACATAAAAGTTCCTCAAACACAACCCATTTGGGCTTGTGACCTAAAGCTAACAATGAATATGAAGGATGCAAATATGCTAGCTGTTCTGTAGCAATTACATCATATCCTAGCCGGTCATATCCTGCAAACATGGCCAGGTTTTTGGCCATACAAGGAAGAATAATTTTCCTCAAAGCTACACCATATATGCTAGAAACAAATGGAGACCAACTCCAGCGAGTTGGGACAATTATACTGAGCTCATGTTTGAGACACATTTCCATTTCTGTTATAGCATCTTTACATCTCACCATGGATTTGGCATTGATGCTATTTTCCAAGCAGCACATGATACCAAGCAAGCTGGTGGGTAACAGACAGCAAAGAGATTGCAGCAGCAAAAAGTGGTGTACTGCCAGTGTATCAAGTGTTTATGATGGTACAAGAAGGCATGAAGGATATTGAGCATGTTTTACAGCAGATCATAGAGATAAAGATGAGGACTAATAATGAGGAATTTGCAGCATGGGACATGAGATTAAGACACTCTCATAATTAGATTATTGCAGCAGTGAAGAATTCTAGGAGTAAGAGGAAAGATTCAGGATAGGATGTGCATATAGAAAAAGAAGAGAAAGAAGAAATCCAACAACAAGAGGTTGTTAATTTATGAGTAACCCTATAAGCAGGATGCTCATATCTTTTTGTACCAAGGGAGTCTGATGCAGGAGCATCCCAAGTGTATGGGCCATCCCGCATCACCTAATAAATATTTTCATTTCAATTTTCCAGTTTGTTGAATTCCAATAATAGTTCCTAGTATTTAACAAAGGGCTAAGGGACCACAACGCAGAGACCTGAGCACAAATCCAGGAGGCTTTTAGTATGATATGGACTCAGTTGACATGGTCAACTATGATCAGCTTGTGATGATGTCGACCTAGTTGACATGTTCAACTTTGATTATGAGATTTCTTGGAGGTTTGGGGCCTATAAAAGGAGCATCCGAATTCATTTTTGGACAACTTGGAGTAGTTCAACAGTGGGCAACTTGGGATAGCTCAAGGGAGGAAAGCAATCCGAACAGATAAGAAGGGGATCATGAGGGGACAAAGGAGATTGGAGAAGATCTTGATTCATGTGTAGCCAGGTGTTCAGAGTCCAGACAACTCTTGAGGATCCTATGGTTTGATTGTGGAGATCAAGATTAGTGTTGGAAGAAGAGTAGAAGTTGAAAGGATCTAGAGGTGAAGTTCATGAGAGTAGATCTAATGAAGTTGAGATTGTGTGCTAGCAAATGACATTTATGAGGTTGTGATATAATGAACACAATAGCTTCATAAAGGTTTATGACCTTGTTTTAGTTGTAATAATAAAGAGTTGAGTTATGCCTTGCTTCAGAATTTATTGCTGAGCACTTTGATGTAGGAAACTTATAGCTGCATCATGTCACCGCCTCGATTGATGAAAAACCGCCACAAGCCCTTATCCATAAGGATCTTCAATTGTACCTTTGCCTTGTTGTCCATATGAGAAACTTATTCTTAGATAGATGTGGCATTGCAATTTGAACTTTCCATTCATAGGTGGTGTTACACTTCATATTCTATGAGGATCCACATTGTCATTTTTATCATATTGATGGAGATTTGCAACCAGTATCTTGGAGCATTGGATTGACTTGGGGGGAATTCATCATCAAGGAGCACCTTATCTTTATGGCATTGGATCATTTGATGGAGGTCTTTGGTTGGAGGAGCTTCACTTCTCCTTGGTTGGATGATTGTGCTTGCTAGTTTGGATATGCTTATCTTGGATGTGCTACATCCTGTTCATGGGTGATGGATTTAGACTCTAGCCCCCCAAGGGGTTAGAAGATGGTGATGTTTGGAGGTAGATGTTCCATGATATTGTTGGAGTTTCCTAGTGACTTTTGCATGGTGACGTTGTATTATTTGTGTCACTCAAAGGGGTGTTCTACATGACCCTCTTGTATTGGATGTGTGGTTACAGAGACAATTGGATGCCTTAGCTCTTTTTTGCGACCATCGACAGTTGACGATCAACCTGGGTAAAACCAAGGTTATGATCTTCAATGGGTTGAAGAAGACCTTGGACTTTCATTTTTTCTTTAGAGGAGAGAAGATTGAGATCACGAACACCTACACATACTTGGGGATGCAATTCTCAAGACCCCACTTCAATTTGCGACTGGCCCTCCAGCCTCGAATCAAGAAGGGCTACGGATCCTTAACCCTCCCCAAAAGACAATGCTTCCAACACCATTTTCAGGACATCTCATCCAAGATGTCCCTCATGGACTCCCTTATCCAACCCACTATTCTCTATGGCTCAGAGATTTGGGGGCCCTCTTTACTTGAGTTTGATTGGACCTCAGTTAAGAGACTTCAAACCCTTATCCTCCGATGCATCATTAGATGTAAGCAGACAGTGCCTCAGCACATCATCCTAGCAGAGTTTGGGGACCGACCCTTCCGACTTGAGACAATGTTCAGACTAGTCTACTTTCTACATCGCATCTGAAGCTTCGCTGACTCGATGAAGGGGCGAGACCGGTACCCGTACTTGGCCTATTGTTCTTCAAAGACCATTTCCCTCTCTAGCCCTTTGGGTTGGGCTCGAGGTTGGTTTGTCAGGGTTTCGGATCTTTATGAGTCCGTGGGCATTCAGATGGACTGTCTCCCTCCATTCAGATAATCCTCGAATGCACCTGGCCACCTCCTACCTACCAGACATGAGTTGAACAGGATTATCAGGGATGACATTTATAGGCAGTTTATCCAGATCACTTGGGTTAACCCTCGGGGTGGGTTACGCCCAAAAATGGCCTTCTACGCTGAGCACTTATTGGAGCTTAGAGACGGGCTCATTATTCAACAACAATATATACTCCGCCATTAGGTGCACGCTATTCACATTCCCCTAGGCCAGTTCAAAGTGGGTTCTCATAGACTTCAAGTAGAGACCAACCACCAGATTGATCGATCAAACAAGATCTACGAGCCATGCCATCTCCAGAAGGTCGAGACTGGGGAGCACTTCATCTTTCATTGACCCATCTACTATGAGATTAGGGGGAGGTTTCATTGACTATTCGAGGGGACTCAGACCCTCACTGGCTTCTTCAGATATTCCGACCAGAGATGCTTGGCCTTATCCATGCATGAGACCCTCAAGCTCCGATCCCATTTTCTTCAGCCTCCTACTAGATCAGACTCTACCCAACAGCAAATCACTTCCTTCTTCACGCTACTACCCTTAGGAAGGGGCACTAAGAGACAAACCAATATCAACACAGCTACGGACTCCAGATCAATGTGGATCCATGGGACCTTCCCCTATCCCATGAGATTTCAGCGACATGATTACCTCCTCTAGATAGCAACGCAGTAGACAATCCAAGCATCCCACTAGTTCTCCCTCTGGACATCATACTATATTGAACTTTCTTCATTCGGCCTCGGAAGTTAGGAGAGATGAGTTTATTCCATGACAGACCTACCTCATTATGTTTGGTTCTTCTTATTCCTGGATCTTCTCCTCTTATATTTCTCCACCCCAGAGCGGGTTTTTGGGCTTGGAGTCAAGGGTTGTCCATGCCTCAGCTTGGCTCTCACTCTCTACTCTACCTTACTCTATTTTACTTTATGTGTCTTGCCTTCTATAGGAAACCTTTTGGTCCTCCTGCTTTGTAATGACATCATTGTACTTAGCAATCCCTTTGACCTACTTTTGTGGTCATCAATCAAACAATAATAAAATTATCTTATCTTATGTTATCTTATCTTATTAATTGTCCCCTTCTTTTATGATGGTAATATGGTTAGATGATGTGTTGTGGTAGTGCACTTTGCTTTGGTGGGATTTCCCTAGGTGATATGACTTGATATTATAACATTTGCTAGACATCACCTAGGTGGAAATGTGTTTGAGGATAGTACCCTCATTGATGTGTTATTTCCTAAGTTTGAGATTGAGTAGGGGGTACTACGTGCATATTTGGTGATCAAGCCTTCTCTTAAGGTTTGATGAGGTTTTATTATGTTATAGTCTTGTTACTCTCTTAGGGGTAACAACCTTTGGATGCCCTAGCAAGGGTGTCATGTTGTTGCTTGCATGAGGTGTCATGCTCATCTTCGCCAGATCCAAACAGACTTCTTCCTTTTCTCCACCAAATACATGATCATACTAGCTCAGTTGTGTTGTGGCTCACTTTTATTCTCGCTCCTCATATGACAGATGCATTGTAGTATCGTATCGTATTGTTCAGTTTGCTTCATTTGATATTCCATGTACTAATACCCGTTTGGACATGGTGATATAACTTCTTAGCTCATCATAAAGTGGTACACATCTAACGATTGTCCTTAGGCATTTCATAACATTATACAGTTTTATTACTTGCCTCATAGTACCTTGGAAATGTATTTTCTGTTAGAAATGTGTCATTTCTTAGGGTGACTTGTACCACTGGGTGTCCAGGCCAAATAGCGTTATCCATATCCCAACCATGCTAACCACTTTTCACCTCCCCAATATCATTCATTCCATCTGCAAAATTGCACCTTAGTCATGCATGATTTCTCAAAGATCAAAAAGAAAGGTCAAAATTAAAGCAAGAATAAATAAATCCATTACGGCTGAGAGGTGTAGAGCCAAAATTAAAAAGCCAAATATTAAGCTCAAGCAATACCCCTCATTAATAAGGCCAATGCCCCTAGTCCCTGGTTTGTCTAAGAACATCTAAAGAAAAGGGACTCGTTCAATAAACTGAACATTTAAAACAAAAAGGCTTGAAGGGGTAGTAAAAAACAAGCCGAGGATGGTAACTCAATGCTAAGCTCCCTCTAGAAGGGTATTATAAGCAAAAATGCCTAGCCAAATGAAGCTGGATGAATAAAAATTGAAAAAATAGCCTATGCATGTCTAAAACTTTGAGAGTCATCACATGAAGTCATTCCCCATTCTCTTTCATCATTATTACACATTATTGCCTATTTTTCACCTAGATACTTAGGAAATATGGATTTTTCTTAGGATTTAATGCATGTATAAGGGTTAATAATGTTCCCCTTGGTAAGACTTAGGCAAGTATTGAAATTAACCCCTTTGTTATGTTTTGCTAAGAGATTGTCACTAGGTGCTACCAATTAAAGACTTGTTAAAGGGCTACACCCATCACTTCAAGTGGGTATTGTGCATTGGGATACATGTACCATGTGTTGAGATCCATGACACTTCCTTGGGATCCACGATGCTGCAATGGGATCCATGTACTCTTTTATCGCCATATCTACAAACATTGGCATCCATGGCATTTGCCTTGGGATCTGTGTACCTCATCAAGATATGTGTCATCGCATTGGGATCCGTAACAGCACATTGGGCCATGACAAGGATGCCATGTCATCGTACATGCCATGTGGACCATTTATATGCATCCTCCTTGCTCAGTTGGACATTTCATTGCATATTCATGCATTAATTATTCTTGTTGGTATGCATCGGGATCCGTAATAGTGCATTGGGTCGTGACAGGGATGCCATGTCATCACACATGTCATGTGTGTCATATCCCCTCCCTTTGATTGCATTGAAGGTTGGTGTATTAGTCTGGGGGGGGGGGAGCATAGGTGATAGCCCCGAAGAAGGGAGTCGTGGGTAGACTCAAGCCACTAGAGGGAGCCAACGATTTGCTCAAAAGGGGTGCGTTGGGCTCCAAACAAGGAGAGTCGACCTTCTCTAAAGAACAAATCACCCACAAAAGCCTAAAACAAGGAAAGCCGACTTTCCCTAAGAAACCAATCACCCACAAAAGGAGGAAAATGAGTTAAGGTAACGATATAAATACAAGAGAGGTTCATTTGGCAAGGACACAATTTGGATTTTGGATGATCTTTGTCTTTGACTTGGAGGCGGCTGCCTCAGGCCTCTTTGAGGGTTGTTTAACCCTTCTATTGCTGAGTTTCAGTGACTAACCCTCACCCTAGCTTAGTCTGGTCTATCGCTGCATCAGGAGCCATCTGTTCAGAGATTTGTTGACTGAAACAAGGTACGCTGGGAATGAGCTAAAGTATCTTTGTTGAGCTGAGGTGTTGTGGAAGGGTTGCAACCTTTCTTGACTGGCCGAAGATCTAGAAGTTGTCGCTTATGACTAGGAGAGGTGCCTAGGCAGGGACCGGGGCCACAAGACCCCAGCAAAGGTGATTTTTGTGCTGACTTAGTCATGTAAGGAGGACGGATCATACCCTGCAACCAGAAGAGGGGGCCAAACCTGTTTAACGTGCACAATCTCAGTGGAGAGGCCATATTTGCATTCAGTTGGTCGAGGTAACTGTTGGACAGCATTGCAAATCTGATAAGACACCAAGTTCTGTTGGATTTGCTAGGATAAAATCAGTCAGGTCTAGGGATTTAGGGTTTATATGTGTGCATGAATTATTGTTACCGCAGCATTAATTAATTGGCTACTTAGTATTGTATTGGGACAACAGCCTCTTAAGAGGGTTTACTGCTGGGTATCACTGCAAACTTTGTATTGGAGACTGTTTGATACTATTTATTGTTGGTTCTGGATATGGTTTCATCGCTGGTTTGGGACAGCAATTATTGTTGATTTAAATACTATTGTTGTTGCGGGTTACAATCATTGTTACAACTATGTTGGATTTTATTCATTGTTAGTTCAATATTGTTCCTTAGTACTGTCGAAAACTATCATTAGATGTGGTTATTGCTGTTGGAAACTGATACTGGTATTTTTTTGATCTGGCTATCGTAAAACTACTGTAAAATTACTTTTTTCTCCAGCTGCCCTAAGACCCTAGAAACCCTAGGGTTACTACAGTGGTATCAGAGCTGGCGATCTTGCCAACCTGAGGGATATTCAGTGGAAGAGAAATGTGCAGCAGTTGCCAGTCACTGAGATCAAGGACAACATATTGGAAAGATGAAGACCGAGAAAGAGCTCATGGATAAAATCAAGTGGGAACTAGCAGTAGGCAAGTACATGCCGGAGTATCTAGCACTGGGTAAAGAGTTTTGTGCAGCTATGTCTTTTCGAGACTATTGCACCATCAAGTATGGAAGATGGCCCAAAGATCTAGATGAGGATTCTTTCAATGGCACAAAAC
>JASDQU010101260.1:451326-468548 GCA_032191745.1 Picea mariana | reverse complement strand
AAACCCACCTTTAAATTAATTCTGGGTCTCAATAATAACTGTTGGGGCCGACTTCTTATTCTACCCATTATAATTGTCCGATGACCAATCCGCAAAAGGGGATTTGGTCCTAATACAATTACCGACATGATTAATCCACAATGGGGATTAATCCTAATAATAATAAAAATAATGTCGTCGTCTCTTGATATTAACACCTTTGTGCAACTAAACACTTTTTCTTTATAAGCAATTGAATGGTGTTGAAGGCATTAATTGAATGAAGTATTGATTTGTTGCATTGAATGCCACATTATTCCAGCATTTATTGAAGAAGTGATATAATTTTCATTATTATTTTATAAACATTGACTTAGTCGATATTTATTGTCAAATTGCTTATGTGTTTATCAGATAGTCATTGATTTATATGAAGTACTAACCCATTGAGCTAGCTTGCACATATCAATTCATTGTTGCTTTGTCTCAGGCAGGGGTATCTCTTTGGGGGGTTTTACTTTATTATTGGTCTTTGGTCGGACTATCTGCTCGGTGGTGACTTGTGAGGGGGAATAACTACTTTATCCTGTAATCCTTTGCCTTCTCAAAACCCCAGGTCACCGGGGACGTCTTCCCTGGGCCTTACCACCCTAAATAGAAAGAACCATCCCATTGTGGTGACATTGGCTGGGATTGGTTCCTGTTACGCCAGTTTGACTATCCAATTTATAGCCTTTATCCTTGCTACATAGTACAAACTATGCGATAACATTTTGGCGCCATTGTCGGGGAACACTAAGTCAAACCTTCCTCAAACGACACTTTTCGGTAAGCCTTTCCTCTAGAAGCCTTATCTTACAAGCTTACCTGGTGACTCCACCTAGGGTCTTTTCCCTTTTTCTTTGATAGTTTCAAGTAAACTATCTGGCAACTCCACAAACCACAAAGAGGTTCAATAATCCTCCTTTATCTTTCAGAAGGAAGCCTCCTAAGAACTCTCCTGTTGTAAAATCACTTTTTGGAAAAAGCCTTCCTTTGAAAACCATGTCTAGCTCTCAAACCAATGCAACGAACCCAGCCAACAATCAAAGACAATGGTCATCTACTCTTTTCAGGCCACTAGACATGTCAGCCATACCGGGCTACCCTAGGCAAATGCCTCCCAAGTATGAGAAGTGGTTGCCTAAATTTACCGGTACTGATGCCGTCAGTGCCAAAGAGCACATGAGCAACTTTTGGGTGTTTTTTCAACTTCATCCCATTAGTGATGACGCTGAAGACTTAGTCATGAAGTTGTTCTCTGCTACCCTCTATGATGCTTCAAGACGTTGGTACCTAAGCCTTCCTGATGGTAGCATCAAAACCATGGACAGACTAAAAGAAGCTTTTCTCAAAAGGCAGAGTATCAAAGAAGACCCTAACATGCTTCTCACCTGACTAAACACCCTTTGGAAACATAAAAATGAGTCTATTCAGGAGTTCCATACACAGTTTGAGACCTTGCTCCAAAAGATCCCTGCAAGCCATCATCCAAAGGATGATTACCATGTCCATATCTATACCAAGTCTTTCAATGGCCAATTAGGGTATCTTCTCAAGTACAAAAACCCCCAATCAATTCAAGAAGCCCAAGAGCTCGTTACTAGAATTGAGGGCAACCTCCTTTCATCCAAGATTGAGCCTTTCACAAATCCAAGGGGCAAAGTAGACACCAAACCAAAGATAGTCCACAATATTGAACCTACTTCAGATCTTTGCGCCAGCATGGCCAAGTTACAAGCCTCCATGGCTGGTATCATGAAGAATCAAGAACAAATGATGAGTAGGATCGTCAACTTGGAAAGATCCCAAAGCCAAGCACCTAGGATCTCGTCCAAAGGGCAATTTCAAAAGGGGAACCAATTTTATAAGCCAAAGAATGAGCAAGAAGTTCCATACACCTTAGCCCCTACAAACATTGTCGATGAGAACCCTTGGTGCCTAGAATGCAGTGAAGCACATTGGGAGCATGAATGTCCTTACAGTGATAATGGCCATCAGCAAGTGAACAATATGGGCCATCTCATGGAAGGCCCTCAGATAAATATCACGGCTGAAGAACATCAAGAGGCCATGAAAGAAGCGGCCAGGAAAGCTAGAATGGCGGTAATAAACAACCTAGACCAGGAATCAAAAGAAAAATTGAAGAAATAGGAGTTCCAGGTGTATAGAAGAAAGAAACTGAGCCAACCTACCGCTGAACAAACAAAACCCCCATCCTTGGATGTGCTCCTTCCTAAAACATCCAAGACCGAAAGGGTTAACTTAAACTTTGACTTTGAAGGGGCACTGTCCAAGATGCATGTAACCATTCCCCGGAAAGAAGTCATTAAGGTGCCATCTATCAAAGAGCATTTTGACAATTTCTTTCAAGGATCAGATGGACCCATGGACCCCCCTATATTGTTACAAGCCGATCACTTCAGGGTCCAATACGGTGAAAACCCTCCCTTCTTCATGACTTTAATAATGAACAACAAGAGCCTCAACAACTGCATGTTGGATACAGGGGCAAGTGCCAACATAACGCCCTTTAAAGTCATGCAACGATTAGGGTTGAAAGTCACACGCCCTTACAGGAATGTGTGTGGCTTCGAATCTAAAGCTATACCCACACATGGAGTAGTTGAGAATGTGGAAGTTTGCCTTAAAGAGTACCCTGAAAAAGTAATCCACATTGACATCGTGATAGTAGATGTCCCAGATATGTGGGGAATGTTGCTGTCTAGGAAATTTGCCTCAATGTTAGGTGGCACCCTTGAAATGGACCTCTCCTTTATAGAATTACCTTTGAAACATGGAATAATAGAGTGTCTCCTAAATGAGCCAGTAACCAAAACCCATGTGCAAGAAACTAGTCACCCCATCAAAAATGACAAAGCACGTGATGAGATCATACAAACTCTTCAAAAGTATTCTCCAGAAGAAATGCCTTTCGCAACAGAAGAAGACTTTGATCAGATTAAATGGCCCAAGAAGGAAGAATACCAACAGCTTCTAGACGAGTTCAAAGACAAGGAAACCGGGACTGTGAAGATACTAAAAAGACCAGAAGACGATGTACAGATTCATCCGTCCTAGCAAGAAGTATTTACAGCAGAAGCCCACCCTCCTCCCTCTGCACAATACACCAGGGTCGTCCAAGGGACAACCAAGTACAAGATCAGGAAGTACAAGGAAGGAGATGTAGTATGGATGTGGGATACCCAGAAGGGAGAGCCAGCTAATGTCAAAGGAAGCACTCAGTCATGGCTCGGACCTTTCAAGGTTGGAAGAGAATCAATGAATGACTCCTACTATTTGTCCACTTTGGAAGGAAGAAGGCGCCCATTACCAATCAGCGGGCACCTCCTCAAACCCCACCAAGGTGGGGCGACCTAACTTCACGAGTAAGTACAGGTAAGTAGGCATTTTGCATTCGTGTATTATACCATTAGCATTGCATGTTAGTTTGCTTTCACATCTACATTATTCATTGTTTTATTTCAGTCTATATATTTATATATGCTGGGGTGGCATTACCACCCCAATTTTGTTACTGATGCTTCTATTGAGATCGAGCAGGTCAGCAGGTTATGCTAGAGATGTTGAGGTTCTCATGCGCTCTACAGTGAGCACATGTCCCCGAGTTGGAGCCAAATGTTATCCCCCACTTTTAGGGATAACTAGGAGATCATGTCTCGAGGCCCACAAGTCCTAGACATGGAATACCGAGAGCAGGATTGAATTTAGCATGGCCTTGGAGGGCCCACCTTTTCTTTCTTCCAGCAACTTTATCTTGTCAGCAGCAGCAACATCCATCACCATCGTCTTGATCCTGTGTCAGAGATGATTCTTGCTCCATGAGGTAATTAGTCCAAGTATCATGGTATGTGTCACTTTGATCATCAAACTCTTTGAATATGAGCATCTGATTCCTTTTATTTCTAACAACTGCTTGGATCTTACACTTGTCCACTTGACCATGTTTGGGGGGATTGACAGGGTGCCCTAGTAAGCCTGTGTCTATAGGTTTTGGTTTGCCACTAGGGGGGATTTCTGAAAAGCCATCGTCCACTCCCGTCACAGAACCACTTTTCATCTTGTTTCCCGCTTACCTATCCCTTTCCACTTGTCCTGACACTAGGTTGACCTATTTTCAGGATTTGCACCTTACCTTATGGGAAGAAGGGGCTAAAGGCCCAGAAGGTAAAAGCAAGCTGGTAAAAGATAAAAGCCTAAGAATAAAACCTCGATATGCTTCGCCCAGGGATCCCCGAGAAAGCAATAAAAGGCTTCTCAGCAAGAAACAAGAGGGACCCGGAAAAGAAATAAAACAAGACCTAACCAAGGGATAGGGGGTCTCATCATGAATCAGCCTATTAGGTTCATGAGTACCTAGCAGCATGACATTGCCACCAGCTAGTTACCACGCCAGGGCAGTGACTCTTGGTTGCATGGCCAAGGGAAAGGGGGTCTCATCACGAGCCAGCCTTCTCATCTCTGTGAAAGTACTTGTGGTTAACTCTGTCACCACTGGGACCACGCCAGGGCAGTGTCCCCTG
This sequence comes from Picea mariana, assembly GCA_032191745.1. Lineage (NCBI taxonomy): Eukaryota > Viridiplantae > Streptophyta > Pinopsida > Pinales > Pinaceae > Picea > Picea mariana. The sequence continues at coordinate 463,986 of JASDQU010101260.1, read as the reverse complement.
ATTAGCTCTTGAACAAAAAAGAAAAAGCAATAAAAGATAAAAGAATAAAAAGAATAAGAATAAAAGGCAAGAATGTGCTTGGAAAGAATGCATCCATGACAGGTACAGCTCGCCTTCTAACAAAGGCACCCACAGGTAACATTTCTTGCATCCTTGGCCCTTATTGCACCCACAAGCTTGGACATCCCCTAACCACATCACCCACTTACATGGCTTGGATGAGGTCTCTTTCGGGAACTTTCCTTTTCCAGTGGACACTAGCCCAATAGAGCACCTTGTCCTTTCCTCTAGACTTGTATTGTAGGCTTGTGTAACGTCTTTGAGATTTTAACTGATGTATTAAGGATTTTATGCACATGTTTAATAATATTGATGATGAGATTTGATTGACATTGCTATGATCCCTGTGACTGATGAGCCCATGGAGGGCGTAGCTTTTGATGTGCAGGACCATGCCCAACGGACAGGTACCATTTGGACCGGTACACATGGGGAGATGATCAGTTCGGACCTCCATGGGGCTGAAGAGCCCATCAGGTGGATGTTGAGACCCCATCAGGGGGCAGAGACAGGACAAAGATGGATCAGGGGCTTTGCACAGGAGAAGAGTACGTTCCACCAGAGGCACCCTGGCACAGCTTGACCTAGGGGGGTTGATCCCTTTTCAGCGGAACGTTGGCCTTGGAAGGCCTAGGACGTCACCCAGGAGGTCCATGACGTCATCCTTGCTTCATGGACGTTTTGGCAGATGGACAGGGCATTTGGCACGTGTGGCGACTTGGAGAAGCCCAAGGGGGGCTAACGTTTTTCTCCTGGATACTCCATTTGGCCTAAAAGGGGCTAACGTCTCCTTTAAGGGGGCTTTATGTCTCTTTTCAGCTTGATTAGGGTTTTAATTTGAAAATTTAATGTAAAAACAGTATGATTTAGTATTTTGGCCTTGTCGGCCTTTTACATGACCTAAAATGTAAATTTACGTCATGATACTGTATAAATGAAGGATTTTCACCTTCATTTTTTCATCACAACTTACTCACTCCATAAGGAGGTCTAAAATTTGCGCCCTCTCTTGGGTTATTGGTTGATTTAGTGATGCGCACTTGTTGAAGGAGGATTTTTTTGGCATAGTTTGGCATTTCTCTTAATGGAAGGTGTTACAACTAGGGTTTGCATGCTTTTTCTTAGTGATATGTAAGTATTTTTCTGCAAAACTTCTTGAATGAATGGTTGTAGTTTCATTTCTTGCATATGTTTATAATTTTGCTAAATAAAACACTAGGTGACAAGCACGCAAGTAGGTCCTTGTCTCATGTCCCCATTGAGAGAAAGTTTTCAGCCATTGATTGAAGAAGGAGAGAGCCTAGCCATTGCTACACTCTCTTTCTCTCTTCATTTATTGCTAGCCGTACTATCTATAAGCTGAGAAGGAGACGCCTTAAGCCTAGGTTTTCTACACTTTGGGTCGATTTTTCTAGGGTTTGCTGATAGAGCCTTGTTGTAGCAACACTCTGCTTCATCAAACTTTTTTGTCTTGGTTTTATGCTTCATCTTCAGCTAGTCGTGATTGCCATTGAGTTAAGGAAGGAGGAGAGAGCACCGAGGCCTATTTCTCCTACACCAAGGTGAGCCTCTCTCCCATAGGGTTTTGACTTTGAGGCCTTGCCTTAGCAACACCTCAAAACTTCTCCCTCTAGTCCTTAGCCGTTTTTACCTTTGACTCCTTTAGCTCCTGTGTCCTTCACTATTGACTCCATTTAACCCTAAGGCATTGATCTAAAGATCTCTTGCATTAAAGTGAACCTGATCAAAACTACTCTCAATACATTGAATGAAACCCTAACTACACTAACCCTAGCTTATAAACTAACCCTATTAACTAAAGTGTTGTCGTCCTCTCTTGATATTAACACCTTTGTGCAGCTAAAAGCTTTTTCTTTATAAGCAATTGAATGGTGTTGAAGGCATTAATTGAATGAAGTATTGATTTGTTGCATTGAATACCACATTCTTCCAGCATTTATTGAATAAGTGATATAATTTTCATTGCTATTTTATAAACATCAACTTCGTCAATATTTATTGTCAAATTGCTTATGTGTTTATCAGATAGTCGTTAATTTATATGAAGTACTTACTACTAACCCATTGAGCTAGCTTGCACATATCAGTTCATTGTTGCTTTGTCTCAGGCAGGTGTATCTCTTTGGGGGGTTTTACTTTATTATTGGTCTTTGGCCAGACTATCTGCTCGGTGGTGACTTGTGAGGGGGAAATAACTACTTTATCATGTAATCCTTTGCCTTCTCAAAACCCCAGGTCACCGGGGACGTCTCCCCTGGGCCTTACCACCCTAAATAGAAAGAACCATCCCATTGTGGTTACATTGGGTGGGATTGGTTCCTATTACGCCAGTTTGACTCTCCAATTTATAGCCTTTAGCCTAAGGTTAGAAACAGGGATTCACATGAGAACAGCAGAAAACAGGATAAAGTGTATCAGTCTTCTAGCAACTCATCTCAACCAGTGGGACGACATAAAGTCAGACATGCTAGTGAGAGGACTCCCCCTTGAAGTAAAATTTTCACATGGCAACTTGGTGTCCAAAGGGACACCCTTTGTAACGTATTTCTAACCCTTATCCTTTTCTTTCAGTTTTGTATTTTATTTCATTTTGTAATTATGTTACTTAGATTATTCATTGTATCATAGTTCCAAATTTTTTTATTGTTGTACAATAGTAGTTTTATTTATGTGATTATTTTTTATAGCATTTTATTTATTCATTTTATACATGTATTTATGTTGGGTATTGGTGAGCACTTTGTTTTGTAGATTCTAAATTCCCGCATGCTCTCCTTCCCAAAGAAAGATCGAACACACGTCCCCATGTGGAGCCAGATGTTGACCACCTATTTTGACTAGGGGGTCAACTCCATGTGCCATGAAGCTATGTACCTGATGGTGCAACTAAGTTGAAGACTTTCTGGTTCTACAGGGCAGTTTTGGCCCCCGTCACGTCTTTTTGTAATGGAATTTCCGCTCCCCTGTCTGGGATAATAATGTAATTGGTCGACATGGATCATATTTTAGTTAGTTACATAGGAATTTATCATTAGGAAAGTCCTTTCATCAGATGTATTTTATCCTCGGGTAATTTTTAATTACCCTTGAGTTTTTCACTCACAGAAATCCTCCAAAGTGGTGAAAGGTGTTCTAATGATCGATCCCAATGGGTGACTAGGGTCTAGGAATATTGTAAATGACCATGTTAGACATCTGCTAGAGTCTTGCGGAATTGCGTCGCGTCTAAGTAGTTTTTTTTTTTTTAAATTACCCATTTAATGGTAATTTTAATTAAAATTGATGTAAAAATGTAAAAACTAGGTCCTTGGAATTTTTTATAGGGTATGCGTACTCAAAAGAAATGGAATGAGACCCCCTACACCCTTGGACCAAGTTTCAGCTCAATTGGACAAGTTTTGTTAGGTCATTGTCCATGAGGAGTCCAAGTCAATCCAAGTCAGCAATTTAATTGCTTAGTTTGACAAAGTCAAAATGTCATTTTTTTGTAAAAATGAGCAAAAAGATTAGAGAAAGAGTGGGAGAAGATTCCTAACCCCTTTCCTAAGTTAGTGAAACACCTTTCCTAACTTAATTTCACCCCCTCACCTAGCCATCACCTCAAGTTATCATTCCCCCTAGGGAAGTTGCGCCCCCCTTGGTGAGAAAGTCGTGGAAAATGAAAAATTAAATTAGAAACCCCCTTTTCTCCCTAAGTGTTCCCCCCTTGGTCTAATTTCATGTTGGACCATGTCAAAAAGGTGTTCCCTTACCCCCTCACTCATCCCTCACAACCCTAACACTACCAAAACCCTAGAGTTGCGGCCCTCCTTGAGATGCTCACCCTTTCTTGACTGAATGACACTTGGAGTTCATCCAAGAGGGGTCACTCTTGGCTCCCAAGTATAAAAGAAAGCCTCCCCTCCCTCATTTGACACATCTACTCTCAGTGTATTGTTACTATGCCAAAATCTCTCCTCTCCCACTCCTCTCTCTCTCTCTTCTTGTTCTCATTTTTTCTTCTCAAGCTTGTGGCAAGTATTTGCTCAAGCTTGCTTCTATTGGAATAAAAAAATCTTTGGAGTATCCATGGTGTTGAGAGTCTTCTTGGTGCCATCTTGCAACTATTGAGGTGATCTTGCTTTAGTTTTCTTTCTTGTATATGCTTTGGTTATAGCTCTAGAGTAGGAACCCCAAGCAAAGTATTTTGATTGGATAGATTTGTGATAGTCTTATCATAGATCTAGTGAGCATTTATTTGAATTAAGCAAAGCATTTTTTTTTCTCATTTAGATCTACTCACATTCTCTCTGTTCTTGTAGCTTTTCTCACAATATTTGCAGGTTACCCAAGGGTGTTTTTGGATAGATTTCAGATCTGGGAATCTTTTATTTAACCTACTTACAACCTCTAAATATTTTTGTTCTATATTTCTTTACATTTCCATATTATTTTTGGCATTCTAACATCTTAGAATAGTTCTTTTAAATCTATATTGCTTGCTGATTTTTACACAGAAAATTTCTAGTTTGTTCTAACAGAAATTTTCCAAAGATTTTGGTCTTTTTTCTAGCTTTTCCAGCAAGCTTTGTTTGCTGGTTTTTTGCAGCTCTGAACCAAAAAGGAGGTGCTATAGCCCATTTGGGGCCATAAAACGTCAAAGAAAAACCTCCTAAGTTGGGGTACTATCTTTCCAACTCTTCCTTCTTCTTCTTTCATTGTAAGCAAGCCCAAAGAGAGTCTCTTGGGCTTGCACTTCTCTAAAAAATAAAATTTCTGCGTTTTTTATTTATGTTTGCCTACACCTAGCAAAGAGGCTTGGCTTTGCCACCCATGCTAAATCGTAAGGCTAGGATTTAGAAGTTTATTTTCTGTTTTAAGCATTCATTTTAGCTGTCCCGCTTGTCCTTAAGACAAGGTTGTGTGGCTAGGTTTACTTGTTTCTTTTCAAGTCAAGTTATTTGTTTATTTTATTCTTTTGCCTACACCTTGCAAAGAGGATTGACTTAGCCACCCATGCAGTATCGTAAGGCTAGTTTAGCATGCTAGATAGTCAAATGGTTTATGGTTTATGCTTCTAGTTTTCATTTTCAAGTTCATCTCAAATAGTTAGAAGCATTTCCTTTATTTGCAGTCTTGCTTAAGCCCTTGGAGGCATATTTTTCTTATACATTTTCATTAAGCATTTGTCATTTCATTTATTTAAGATTTTGACTCAACTAACTTTAAATTGCTAAACCAATTTACTTGTAGCTATAGGGGATCAATTTACCTAGTTTAATTAGATCACCCTCTACTGATACAACTTTCGCCACCAAAAAGGGGGCTTGTGGAGGCTACTTAGGGTGCTAGATCAGGAATGATCTCACGGCACTAGGTGTCCCCCTTGTTGAGCGCCCAAGTTTTCCGAGTTGACCTGTGGAGCTAGGGTAAGGCCTTGTTTGCCTTGCTTCTTGAGCACCCAGCAATCATTTTGGCCAAAGTAGTAGGAGTATTGGGGAAGTCACCTAGTCTAGTATTGCAACTTCACCTCACTAATTTCAATTCTAAAATCTAATCACAACAACCTAAGGCTTAACTTCATAATTCATTCTAAGTTGTTTATGCTCTTTTACTTTCATGCAAGTTTACTTTCAAGCTTTATATTTCAAGCATTTTAATTGAGCATTGTATTGGTTGAATATTTCATCCTTAAAGTTGCGCACTAGTGCCCATTGGTGGTTTTACTTCAATCTTTTGGTTCTTCTTGAGTTGCGCATTTGTCCTTGAGCTATCCCCTTGAAGTTGCGCACCTCTCTTTGGGGCACTTCAACCTTGGGTTTTGATTTGTGCATTTGTTGTAGATGCATTCTTGATCTATCTCTTTCCATTCCTGCAAAATCAATTAGAAGTTAGTTCAATTATTGCTCTACAAGTATTACAAATCTAACAAGTGCTTAACTCATTGCATTTGTAAGTAGTTGTATCTTTGTATATTGTTGTAGCATCTAGATATTCATTATTTATTGTTTGATTGATAGTTGTTATAATTCTTTTGCATCTTGTCTATTTTGTAAGGACTTTATTTCCTTTGTATTTAGATCTTTGTGTAATTTAATTGACCCCATTCCCCAACCTTAGGCACTAGTCATAGTTGACTTAGGGAAGGGTTTGCTTTTCATTAAAGGTGTGCATTTGCAATGCTGCCTCTCATATAGGCTAGTTTCCCCCTTCCTTTAACAAACTAAAATTAACTCCTCGATTTCACCTAATAACTCACATAGTAACTAGGGTCTACCCCCCTTGGCTTCCCTAGGAGTAAGCCTAGACGGAAGAAGTTCAAGTCGAGGTGACAGTGGGTTTGAACTAAGGCATTGTGCCTCCAAGGACACACTAAGTGGATTGAGACTTTGTCCACGTTTGCAAGTTTGTATAAGGACGGCAGCATGCTTGGTATTGGCTACAAAGAAAAATGGACTTGAAACGAGTCCATCTCAAGCTCGAATGATATAATTGCAGCATTTGGGACGAAATTGGCCAAGGAAATGATGCAGTGAATGAAGCTTATATTGCTATTATGGGATGCAAGTGAGGAAAGGTCAAGTTGGTCTTGGCTGGAATGGTTCCAAGAAAGGAAGCAACGATGCACTAGAGCAGATTGAAAAGACAAATTAAAACAAGAGCAAAGGATTGTTGCCATAGTCAAATTGGACATGAGGGCAGCCCAAGACAGCAAAGAAAGTTGCCCAACACAGTAGAGGATGCTGCAACAATGTTCTAGAAAGTTACAGGAAGTTGAGGAATTTGTTGTAGCAGCGATTGATGATTATGGCTAGCAAGGCAAACCTATTAATGAGGGGGATTTTCTCACCTTAACCATTCTTCTGTTGATAGAAGTAGAGTTGTATTTTTGTAACAGTAGCAAATATAAATGTTTTCTCATGTTGTGAATTGCTACATGGTGAGAAAATCACAGCAAATGATCCATTGTGTGAATGGCAGACAGGCCATGAATTGGATCGGTTATGTTGTGCAAAATCCATGCCATGCAAAGGAATTGAAAGGGAAAAATCCTTGACTTTTCTCTTGCTATTATATTCATATTTCTTTGAGTTTTATATGCAAAGATAATTAAGGCATGAGAATGCTAGAAATGCAAGAGAATAAAATAATTGGAATGCATATGCACTATTGGGCATGTCGAGAAATAATGCATGGTGCATAGATGTTGATAGTACATATAGATATTGGTTAAGATTAGTATGATGTTACAAATGCCAAGAGTATGGCATGATGATTATATATGATTGACATAATTGTGTCACAAAAAATATTGATCAAGAGGCTGCTGAAAGGAGTATGTGAGCCTCCATAAGACACCAATAAATTAAGTAACATCAAAGATGAGGTGGGAAGTCATGCATGTATGGATTTAATATACTTATGTTGCATAGATACTAAAGGGAATTTAGGTAAGAATTCATTTATGTTGCTTGAGCTTTCTGGAGATACATTGTGCATAAAATACCGAAACATCCAACGTTTCGAGTGGACACTCCACCCATCATCATAGACAAATAATGCTAAAATAATAATAGAAAAGAATGATTGGGTGGTGTTAGCACGAATTTTTACCCTCCAATCTAAGCAGATATATGTGTTAAGATAGAGGTAAAAAGTAGGCTAGTTAAAGGAGTAAAGCCCCAAATTGTCACTGACCAAACCCCTCTCAGTTTGGGCTAGTGCTTGTTAACCTCTAGGGGGAGTCCCTTGGCACACTGAAGCGCCTTGCTGCTGATCTAAATTCTGATTTCTATGTTAAAAACCAAAAATCAGCAAGTTGTTTGTCTTGGACAACGCGTAAAAACGGCCCAAAACGATGAGGAAAAGTGATTATTATCGCTTGGAGGTAACTTGCAGGGTTAGCACAATGATAATAGACTGCAAAAAAGGAAGAAAAACTATTCAAATGATCGAAATAATCACAATAAACAGTTCATAAAATGACAAATCAGATCACAAATTTACCATAGTACCGCCAAGAAAAAAGGTTCAGAAACAAATAAAGACTTTCTTTATTGATTAGGCTTGCAAGAGAGTTGGTTGCACCACAATTGGCAAGTCTACAACCGGTACAATGACTACTTTGCTCAGAGAAGAGCCACTAGATTAGAGAAAAAGAGAGAGGAGAATGAGAAAGACACTATGTTGTTGCTGCAATGAACCAACCAATAACCAATGTCAAGCATCCAATATATACCACAATGGGGCGCATATCCCAAGGGAGGAAGAGGAGGTCGCATGAATGGTAAAGAAGTCAAGTATGTGCACATGAGGGAGTAGGAGTATGAATAGAGTAAACATGCGCATGGGAGAAGGAGAATTAAGTGTGAGTTATGGAAGCATGCATGCGCATGGGAGAAGGAGGATGTGTCAAGTGAGATGCGCATTAAACCAAGGAGGAATGTGCATGAATGAGGAGATGTGAGGGTTTAGTGAGAGATATAGTCGCATGAGAGTAGATGAAAAGCTTGAGTATGAGTGAAGTGAAGTAGCATGTTTAGGAGTAAGAGATAAATGGCGCATGAGTGAGTTAGGCAAAATTTAGTGTGCATGAGTGCATGAGAGTGGCCAAGACTAGAGCTTAGTCCAAGTAGATGTGACATGCAAGCTCATGAGTGAGAGTTGACTAAGATATGCGCCCACATGTGAGAGAGAAGAGATGGTGCACTTAGAGAGATGGAAGGAAAGAATGAATGAATGAAACATACGCCTAGGCTAACTGGAGTGGGAGTAGTAGATGGAGGCTAAAATTAGCTTTCAACGCATGTCTTCATGTTTAGTTAGACTCAAGCATGGGTGAGTTATGGCCAAGTCAAATTCGCCCTAAATTTTAGGGAATCTCCTCATTTTTAGAAAATTACGGTTTAAACTCAACTGAAGGCGAATTTTATGGAGTTGATGCATGGCAAGTGGAGAGGTGATTATATGGAGGAATATACGGCTAAATTTAGGCCCAGTTATGTGACTCCCCTATCTCAATTAATTTATTTATTACATGCTCAAGTCTTGGGGAAATGCGCCCTATGCTAGGTGGATGCCACATTATTCTGTAGATCTACCACATGTCGATCTCTGAGGGTGCCACTTGGCACTACATGGATAAAGACCGTACCTTCTAAATAAATAACTTTCTATAAAATTAATCCAGCTCCTTAATTTTAGGAAATTGTCCACATCATCCAGGAAGACTAGGAGAACTCTGCCACATGTCACTGTCTAAAAATAGATACTTCTAAAAATAGAAATTTGTCTGAATGCCTTTGACTTTATACTCATTGAACTCGTTTTTCCATTTTTCCGCAAGGAACTCGAATCTATGATCAGAATTGACATGCGATCCCTAGTGCTCAACCTGCTAAAAATAGTAAACTAAGCCAAATCATCCTGGAAAAGTTCCAAAAGACTCTAAATGTCTCAAGAATCAACAATATAGGCTTGGAATTTGAATCTGAAGCCTAGAGCAAAACCTGCTAAAAATAGAAATTTCTCGCATGTCGCCCGAAAAAGTGCCATCAGGGCTAGAATCATGCAAGGACTCACCCTGTATGCTCAGAACTGCTCCAAACTATCAAGAGACCCACTCAAACCATGTCTCCTAAAATATAGCAACGCGTGCTGTATGTAGACATCTCTCTCAAAATGCATGGAAACCAAGTCAACTCTAACTCTGAACCAAACAACCATGTACCGATCATATACCTGTCTCTCATGGGAACCAACCTCTGCTAACCATAAGTGCTAAACTCTGGGAGAATCTCAGAATGCCAGCCAAAGGAATGCATGTTGGCTCTTAACCCTCAAGATTTTCAAGGGTGAAAATCTAGGGGTTAACAATGGCGACTTAAGGAGACTGGATCCCCCTATGGGATGTCAAGAACCATAAGAATCTGTGTCCATAAAACCAAACTGATGCCCTGTGAGAACTCTGTAAGATGTACCAATGATGCTCTGTGAAAACTGAAGAAATATGTACCAAGAATACCCTTGTAATTGTGTGGAAGGAGAAGAGGCCATGTAAGTTGATCAAGAAAGCCTGTAAACTAACATGTAGTACCAAAGCCTATCCAATGGGCCATGGAGTCAAAGTATATAAACCTCCCACTGAAAAATGAAACCCAAGGGGTCTCATCCAAATACGCTACCTGCTACCACCCAATAGTGTACACTCCTCCCTATGGTGAATGTGCTAATGTCGACACAAGGGAGAGAGTCACTTCATCAGATGTCAATAATGTAAACACATGTCAAGTGTGAAGGAACACCACCAATAATGTTAATGGGCCCTAAGGTATGAGCACAACCTGACACTGTGAAAGATGTTCTGAAGTCAAACAGTCACAAGGCTCATCCAATCAAAGCCCAATGATACTCAGCCTTGTCAGATGCGAAATAACCGCCAATGAGGCTAATGGCTACCAAGGTGCTCTACTTCTGGGTCATTTGTAGATAATATGTCTAAGTCGATACAAGATGGCCTGCTGAAAAGAAGAGCAATGATGTCTCCCTTCCCTCAACGCGAAGTGATGACTCAAGAAGATCAATATGAAAGAACTAGGTACCATATCCCTATTGTTGGATGAGGGGGATGACTAACTCAAAGCAGAAGACTCAATGATAAGAGATGAGGAGACATGACATAAGATGACTCAAGATTCTCCTATGTCTCCTCAAAACTACCCATCCTAAAGGCTCAATGCTTCGGGAACAATGACAAAATGGGACCCCCATAGACTCACTCTAATGATAGGCATGTTGACCACCTATTTCAACTAGGGGTCAACTCCATGTTCCATGAAGATATGTACCTAGTGGTACAACCATTTTGAAGATTTTTTCTCAAACAAGGAAAAAATTTCCCCCTACACGCTTTTCTATGTAATCGAAATTTTCGCTCCCCTGCATGGGATAATATTGTAATATGCTAGCATGAGTCAATTTTTGTCTAGTTACCTAGGAATTTATCATTAGGGAAGTCCTTTCATCGAGTTTTTGTTTTCCTCAAGTAATTAACCTTGCTTAACTGCAATTTTAATTATCCTTGAGTTTTTCACTCACAATAATTCTCCAAAGTGGTGAAAGGCGTTCTAATGATCAAGCCCAAGGGGTGACTAAGGTCTAGAAGTGTTGTAAATGACCATGCTAGACATCTCCTAGAGTCTTGCAGAATTTCGTTAAGTTTTGATAGGATTTTTTTTAATAATTAAAATTCCCGCAAATTGGGGATTTTTAATTATTTTTGATGTAAAATGTAAAAAACTAGTCCTTGAGGATTTTGCATAGGGGTATGAGTACTCAAATAAAATGGTTTATGAACCCCTACACCCTTGGACCAAATCTTAGCTCATTTGGACAAGTTTTGCTAGGCCATTGTCCATGAGGAATCCAAGTCGGTCAAAAATCAGCATGTAATTGGCTAAATTAAAATAGCCAAATTTTGTAAAAGTCACTAAAGTCATGAGAGAGAGTGGGAAAAGGATTCCTAATGTTTTTCTTAAGTTGGGAGATTGATTTTCCATTTGGAAAACCCCTCTCTGCTAAGCCAACAACTAAAAGTGACCATTTCCTACGAAGAGGCGCCCCCCTTGCTCATGAACTCATGGAAAATTAAAAATAATGCAAGGGGGCCCCCAAAACTTTGGTGGTACCCTCCTTTTACCCTAATTTCACCTTTGATGAGTGGAAAAGGTGTTTTCCCCCTTCCCCACTCACCCCTTGTTGACCACCTATTTCGACTAGGGGGTCAACTCCATATATCATGAAGATGTGTACCTTGGCGTACAACTTTTTTTTGAAGACTTCTAGTTTTACAAGGCAATTTTTGCCCCCAGCACGTCTTTCTGTAATCAGAATGTCCGCTCCCCTGCGTGGGATAATAATGTAATGAGTCAACATGAGTCATATTTTAGTTAGTTGCCTAGGACTTTATCATTAGGGAAGTTCTTTCATCGAGTGTTTTTTATCCTCAGGGAATTTTTAATTACCCTTGAGTTTTTCACTCACAATAATCCTCCAAAATGGTGAAAGGCGTTCTAATGATAGAGCCCAATGGGTGACTATGGTCTAAGAATATTTTAAATGACCATGCTAGAAATCTTCTAGAGTCTTGTAGAATTCCGTCGAGTTTTAATAGTTTTTTTAATTTATTAAAATTACCCATTTAATGGTAATTTTAATAAAATTTGATGTAAAAATGTAAAAAATTGGTCCTGGGGGATTTTGATAGGGTTATGAGTACTCAAAACAAATGGCAAGAGACCCCCTACACCCTTAGACCAAGTTTCAGCTCATTTGGACAAGTTTTGCTAGGTCTTTGTCCATGAGGAGTCCAAGTCAGTCTAGAGTCAGCAATTAATTGTTTTAATTTGGCCAAGTAAAAATGCCAAAAATTAGCCCCCGGGGGGTAGCTCAATTGGCAAGTGTCGTGATATAGCGTGTTATGTACGATGAGGTTTCAAGTTCAAATCCCCCCGACTTACCCGTGCCTGCGGAAGGGGCATACGTATGGCACCTGGAGGTTATAGTGGTAGCGGTCGGAATCGACCCCGTGTCACGCGAGTA
>JASDQU010101260.1:438526-451120 GCA_032191745.1 Picea mariana | reverse complement strand
TAAAAAGTTTAAGTGAAAAAGCCACCTAAACCCTAATTTCGCCCCCCTTGGTGTCTAACCTCATGTTTGACCATAGGAAAAAGTGTTTTCCCCCTTTCTCCCTCACCCCTCAAACCCTAACTCACTACCAAAACCCTAAAAGTGACTCTTCCTTGACTTTGTCTATTTCTCTTGGATGTGTAACACTTGTAACTCATCCAGGAAGGGTCTCTCTTCTCTCCCAAGTATAAAAGAATGTCTTCCCCTCCTCATTTCTCATCTATTCTCAGAGTAACTCCACTATGCCCAAATCTCTCCCACTCCTCTCTCTCTTTTTTTCCCATTTCTTCTAGTTTTGCTACAAGTATTTGCATGCAGATTTTTTATGAATAAAGGAAGCTTTGGAGGAACACCATCTTCGCATGTGGAGTCTTCTTGATGCTATGCTATTTTTACTCAGGTGATATTGTTTTGTTCTTTTGTTTTCTTGTTGCTTAGCCTAGATTAAGAGATCTAAAGCAAAGTATTTTGCTTGGTTAAATAAGTAGAAGTATTTCTATTTGTTTTAGTGAAGTGGTTTTAATAGAACTAGTAAAGTATTTTACTTGTTTATTAGATCTACTCACCTCTTGACTGGTTTTGTAACAAGTTTGGCACCATTTGCAAGTCACCAAGGTGCTCAAACAAGTAGAATTCAGATTTGGAAATTTACTTGTTGGGCAAACATAAACCTCCAAAAAATTTATGTTCTTTTCTCTCACCTTTCTCTATCGATTTGAGGCATTTTCTGTTCTGAAAATAGCATAAAAATATACATTTATTGTTCATATTTTTACATATAATTTTTTGTTTTCCACTAATAGAAATTTATAAATATTTTTAAGTACTTTTGCAGCATTTCCAGCAAGCATTAGCTTGTTGTGTTTTGCAGGTTCTCGCCAGAACAAGGGGAGGTGCTGCCCATTTTGGGGCTCAAAACACTCCAAAAGAGCCTCCCAAGTTGGGGTTTCAAAACCCCCTTCTTCTCTCAATTTTTTCTATCATTGTAAGCAGCCCAAGAGAGTCTCTTGGGCTTGCCTTCTCATGTAAAAGTAATTTTCTGTTTTGGTAAATAATTAATTTGCCTACACATTGCAAAGTGATTTGGCCTTGCTAATTCATGCAAAATCATAAGGCTAGGATAGATTAATTTTCTATTTTTGCTTTCATTCTTTTGCCCCACTTGTCTTTAAGGCAAGGTTGTGTGACTAGGTGCAATCTCTTTACTTTTAAGTCATTTATTTTGCATTGATTTATTTTGCCTACACCTTGCAAAGTGGTTTGGCTTAGCCAACCCATACAATATCGTAAGACTTGCTTGCTTGTTTAATTTGTTTATATCTCTTTTAGTAGTCATTTGTTAATATCTCATTAAGTTGGAAAGTAATCTTTTATCTTAAGTAATCTCTTGTTTCAAGTTGGGAATTAATCTTAGTTTGCTACTATCTTTTAAAGTTGGAATTAATCATAGTTTGTAGCTTTAAGATTGGGAAGTAATTTATTTAGTTTAGCTAGGCACCCAAATTAATACAACTTTCACCATTAAAAAGGGTGACTTGTGGAAGCTACAGGAGGTTTAAGTCAGGGACGGCTTCACGGCACTAAGTTTCCTCCCTGCTTGAGCACCCAAGCATTCTGGATTGACCTGTGGAGCTAGGGAAAGGCCTTGCTTGCCCTTATTCTTGAGCACCCAGTAGTCATTTTGGTCAAAGCAGTAAGAGTTTAGGGGTAGACACATAGTCTAGGCTTGCATTCTCACCCAGTTTAACTAAGGTCTAAAACTCTACCTACACAACTTTTACTTTTCAGTTTTTAATCATCTTAATCCAAGTTGTGTATTTTTACTTTCTTGCACTTTACTTTACAAGCATTTATCTATCTTGCAAGTTAAGTTACTTTTCAATTGGGCACATCTACTTTCAAGTGATATATCTCTAAAGGTTGTGCACCATCTTTATTTGGGTAACATACTTCCAAGTCTCCTATTTTCCTAAGTTGCGCATTGGTTCTCATTTGCAAGTTACTTCCAAGTTAAGTTAAGTTCCATTGCTTCATTTGTGGATATCTTATGCTTCATTGTGTATTGGATCTAATGGTTCTTTGAATTCTTTTGTATATATTGTGCAATTATCTAATTTTCTAGTTTCATTGTGTGTTTATCCTTGTTATATTTCATTTGTATATTTCATTTTGTAATTTATCTCAAGTGTAAAGTTATATTCTTTATTGTACAAACTTAATTGGCCCCGTTACCCAATCTTTAGGCACTAGTCTTAGTTGTCCTTTTAGGGAAAGGTCTGATTGTCATTGAAGCTTTGCATTTGCATTGTTGCTTGTCATATAGGTTAGTTTCTCCCTAACTCAAGATTTAAAATTAACTCCTAGAACACTTAATCAACTTAACTTAGTTAAGTAGGGTCTACCCCCCTTGGCTTCCCTAGGAGTGAGCCTAGATGAAAGAAGTCCAAGTCGAGGTGACAGTGGGTTTCGAATTAGGCATTGTGCCTCCAAGGACACACCAAGTGGGTTGGAGACTTCTCCATGCTTGTAGGTGTATATAAGGACGGCAACACCCCTCATACCCTCACCCACTCACTAACCCTAAAAGTGTGCCCCTGGAAGAGACCTACCTCCCTTGGATGGATGACACTTGGAGCTCATCCAAGTGGGGACTATCCTCTTCTTCATCTATAAAAGAGAGTCTCTCCTCCTGTTTTCTTCATCATTTCTTGGAGCAAGTCTACTATGCCAAAATTTCTCTCATTATTCTCCCTCTTTCTCTCATTTTTTCATTGTAAATCTTGCTACAAGTATTTGTAGCAACATTTGAGAATAATAAAGGAAGCTTTGGAGGATCTATTGTGTGCATTGGAAGTCTTCTTGATGCTCTTCATGGTGTTCTTGTGAGGTGATGTAGTGCATTTTACTTCTTGTATTTTTTTTGCATTCACTAGTTTAACTTGGAGGCCCAAGCAAAGTATTTTTCTTGGGAATAATTAGTAGTAGTATTACTATTAGTTTTGTGGTAGTTTCTTTTCAAGTTTGCAAAGTATTTTGAATGTTTTTTTAGATGCTCTCACCTCCTTGTGTCTTGTGTAGCAAGAGATATACATGTTTGCAGGTCACTAGAGGATTGGAGGAGTGATTTTTAGAGTGGAAAACTCACTCATTCAATCAACCAAAGTTTCCAATGTTTTCCTATTCTTGTATCCACCATATTTCTTTCTTTCATAAGCACTCATTTGCTCTAGATGGTCATTAAAATCTCACTTTTATATTCAGATTTCTTTATTTAAATTTATGTTTCATTGAGCTAAATTAAGTTAACAAGTTTCTTGGTTTTGTAGCATTTTCTAGCAAATACACCTTGCTGATTTTTATGCAGATTTTCAACAACAAGGAGGAGGTGCTACTTGTTTTGAGCACCCAAAGCACTCGAAAGGCATTCTAAAGTTGGGATATCAAATCCCTCTTCATCTTCCCCTTCTAAAGTGTTGTAAGCAACCCAAAAAGAGTCTCTTGGGTTTGTCTTCTCTCAAGAAAGATAAAAATCTGATATTGTAATAATTTAGGAAATATTGTCCACACCTTGCAAAGAAATTGGCCTAAGCCATCCTTGCAAAATCGTGAAGGCTAGAGTTAGATTTATTTTTCTTGCATTTCTTTCATTATACCCACCTTGGCCAAAACGGTAGGCTAGTCCTCCACTTGTGCCATTGTTGTGGGGTTGCAATTTAAATTTCCAAGTTATTTCAATTATTGCAGAAGTAATCATATTTGTGTTCCATCTCTTCCCCGTATTCTCTCCCCTTGCCACTTTGTGGATCCTAGGTGACAAGAAAGGGAAAAGATTTGGAGTTTAGTAATTAGGCATCCCATTGTTATTGTTTCCACCACCAAAAAGGGTGACTTGGGAGGCTACAAGGGGTGTAAATCGGGGACGGCTTCATGGCACTATGTGTCCTCCTTGCTTGAGCGCCCAAGCACTTCGGATTTGACCTGTGGAGCTGGGGAAGGACCTTGTTGTCCTTCTCATTGAGCACCCAACACTTCCTTTTGGTAGAGAGGATAACAGTGTGGGGTAGTCACATAGTCTAGGCTTGTATCTCACACTTTTTTAATCCTCTCAATCAAAGAGAGACTTAAAACTTATTAAAATTAACCAACACAACTTTCACAACATTGCACTTCAAGTTTTCAAAGCAATTCCAATTTCTTCAAGTTGTGCAATTTTACATTTCTAGCAATTTACTTTTCATGCGATTCTAATTTCCAAGTTATTTCATGTTTTAAGTCACTTTCTCTCATTGTGGATGTTTACATATACTAAAGTACCTCTATTTTTGTTATAAGCATTCTTTATTCATTTGGAGATATTTGTATAAAGCTAGTATTCTTTTCACTATCTAATCCATTGTGTAGATATTTCATTATCTAATTTATAGTTGTATAATCTTTTGGTTGTTCATTTCATTGTATATATATATTTCATGTAGTATTTCAATTTGTAGATAATATTCATAATTAATTTAAGTGCATAGTAATTGTTGAAAAATCAACAAGAAACATGTGTCTAATTTACTTTTCCCTTAAATAAATTAGACAATAAATATTAATCTATTATTTCATTCATAACTGAGTGAGTTGGATTTGTAACAGAATCATAAGTGTAGTTAAGTGAGTTAAGATCAGTTGTACTAGTTGTAACTAAACATGCACTAGTGAGAGTTCAGTTAATCAGTGAACTCACATGCAACTGAAGATTCACCACGGTTAACTACATGCATGTCTAACTTCGACCCTGGAAAAACCCACAAGGGGAAAACCAGTAAGAGATGGCTTTTTATTATTTATGAGCTTTTGAGAAATTTCTTTTACAGCATATTCATCTTCAGAAATTTACAAAAACTTATCTGGACATTCCTGTAGCTTTGCTCCTCGATTTCTGAACCAGAAATCCGTACAACTGTACGGCTGTCCCAGCAATTAATGCTATACGGACTGTCTCGAAATTCGTGCCAAAACTCTGCTAAGACTGTACGAAAAACCCAGCATGAACAGCTCCTTGTAAACCGTGTTGTACGACCCTCAAAATTCGTGCCAAACTGTATGAAAATACACTCAGAAATTTATTACAGCAGTTACCTCAATTTTTGTGCCAATAAATGTTGTACGACAGCCTTGGAATGCGTCCCAATACTCTCAGAAATTGCAGCTGTTGTCCTCCTCAATTTCTGTGCACATTAAATGTTGTACGACCTCCACATATCCGTACGGTACGACCTGTTCTTCCTTGCTGTCTGCTGCCTCGAAATCCGTGTTGCTCTTTGCCTTGGGATGCATGCTCTCCTTCAGCAAATGTTGTCTCTTTTCTCAAGCTCGACCTCTCTCTTGCTCTCTCTTGTTCTCTCAACAAGAATGCTTGAACTACCCAAGAATGGGTGCGCCCTCTTGCCCTAGTCGACCTCATGAAGGAAGGTGAGGGGTTTTATAATTTAACGGTTGAGATTAGATTAGATGGGTGGCTGAGATTTGGTGTCTCTTCACTCACCCTCACTTTAGTCATAAAGTCACCTTTTAATTTGCATCTCACAAATTAAATGACTAGGACCCACATTAGGCACATTCTCCCCCTTAGGCGCCTAGGGAAGAGAAACACTTGCCTTGGTACTTTATTTTAATTAAAAATTTAACAGTTTACATATACTAAAGTACCTCTATTTTTGTTATAAGCATTCTTTATTCATTTGGAGATATTTGTATAAAGCTAGTATTCTTTTCACTATCTAATCCATTGTGTAGATATTTCATTATCTAATTTATAGTTGTATAATCTTTTGGTTGTTCATTTCATTGTATATATATATTTCATGTAGTATTTCAATTTGTAGATAATATTCATAATTAATTTAAGTGCAAAGTAATTGTTGAAAAGTCAACAAGAAACATGTGTCTAATTTACTTTTCCCTTAAATAAATTAGACAATAAATATTAATCTATTATTTCATTCATAACTGAGTGAGTTGGATTTGTAACAAAATCATAAGTGTAGTTAAGTGAGTTAAGATCAGTTGTACTAGTTGTAACTAAACATGCACTAGTGAGAGTTCAGTTAATCAGTGAACTCACATGCAACTGAAGATTCACCACGGTTAACTACATGCATGTCAGATCCAGTGGAGACCCAGTTGAGATAACAGGTGAAAGGGACAGTTTGGCTATCAGTTGTGATTTGATCACACATGCAGTGGATATGCTTATGAGCATGTGCAAACTAGGCAATCGTATTCAATTCATTGTGAGAATTCGAATTGCAGAGATTGTGCAGAGGAGGCAAGCTGTCTGGACATGGAAATTGGCACATGTATTTGATGATTTGTGTATGACAGTGTGAGACGATTGTATTGTACTGAGGGCTCTTGGATTAGAGTTTTGTATGAGATTGTTTCATGATTCATGATATACATAATATATGATAGTGGGGTTTTTAGCTTTACACTTTCCCGGTAAAACTTCTGTGTTATGTGTTATTGATATTTCACTTTGTGATTGTGGTTGTGATCGTGGTTTAATTTTCCGCAAGAATAATAGTAGAAGCAATTCTGTATTTAACAGTGGCGGAAATTGTTAGATCAGGAGAATCGCAGGAATACATTAAGTGTATCGAAATTTCTACAGTAATTTATGTTACTCTTTGTGGATATCCCATAGCATCATTTACTTTGGTATAATTGTAATTTGTTGTATCTCTCATTGACTCCATTTATATGTCTTTAGGCACTAGTCTCAAAATTGTTTAGTGGGTAAGGGGTATGTTTGTCATTGAAAGTTTGCATTTGCACTAAGTGCTTGTCATGTGGGTTGGGTCTCCCTAGCCTAAGAACTAAAAATTAACTCCTAGATCATCTAATCAACCTTAACATAGTTAAGTAGGGTCTACCCCCCTTGGCTTCCCTAGGAGTGAGCTTAGACAGAAGAAGTCCAAATCGAGGTGACAGTGGGTTTGGACTTAGGCTTGTGCCTCCAAGGACACACCAAGTGGGTTGGAGACTTCTCCACGTTAATAGGTGTGTATAAAGATGGCAACAAAAGGCTCAGCATGTGAAAGATTTGGCATTCCAATTTTAACCCAGGAATAACAATTATGGACAACCATTTATTTAGAAAGGAAAGACACACAAGACTGGACCACATGCTAATATAACTAGGCAAAAATCAGCAACACTTAAGCAAAGACTAAAGTAAATAACTGAAGGGGAAAGGCACTACAAGGGAAAAGTAAATTGTTGTCCTAAAACAGTAAAAAATCAGCAAGAAGGAGAGACATGAAAAGACAATGTTGAAAGGAGAGACAACTACCTTAAACCTAAAAGTTTTACCTCTAAGCTGCCATGATTAAATCATCATACTCAAAGGACCAATGTAACCATGAAACCAAATGATCAGCTTGTCGGGAGAAGTCAACAAAGTCAACCTTCCAGGGGGACCAATTGTGAAATCTCATATGACCCAAAGCTGCCTTGATGTACTTGCTAGTGAAGGCATTGCTGAAGGATGTTGGTTGATTGAAGGTTGTTGATTTGGGTTTGGAACATGGTATTTCAACAGTAACAAGTGTGAATGCATGAGAACCAAAACTCTTGGAATCTACCTACTGAAATACCTCCATCATCCTGAGCTCAACTGGATCATGATGAATCTTGATATCTGAGCCCTGATCAATCTCGGGATCCTGAAGAACAACCTCGGGATGCGGAATCGTAGACAAAGTGTAAGGGACATCATCCTCTAGTTGAACCGAAAGTGGCTCCTCCTGCTGTAATGATATCGAATCAAGTTGTTCTTGAACAACTACTATGATAGGCAAGGATGAAGCCTCTACTAGGATGGGCACGGATGAAATCCCTTGTTGACTGATCTCTACTTGGTTAACCTATGGTTCATTTTCTTGAAACTTTTCATCCTCTTGAAATTTTTCATCTTCACTAATGGGAGGAACCAATGAACACTCTTGAGTATTCAAATCTTCACCTTCATTTTCTTGGACCTATGTATGTGACTCAAATGGAGCAGCTATTGGTTTCGGATCATCTAAAATTGGACTATCACCCTCTTGTTCATCTTTGGAAACTTCACAAAGTGCAAGTTGTGGTTCATCTTCAATAACACAGACTTCTTGCACTTCTGTAACAACCAATGGTTGAAGATCATCGAGTGGAGTTACCTTCACTGGTTGGTCTGGGAAATGGATTACAGGGAGTTCACAAGCTGCAAGGTAATTTCTTTCTAACTTGTCAGTGACAGCTTGCACTTCCTCCAGATTTTGAGGGTCTTCATTCCTGAGAAAAACACCATCAAATGCCTCAAGATAATAAATCAAAGCAGCAACTTCATTAGGCCTCACTCTATAAGGAATTTGATTGTAAAATTTGGAAAAACAGGCGTTAAATTGGAAAAAAGTTTTACTTTCATGTTTTTTAATAATTGAAGAAATTGTACATAACAAAAAAATGTCTTGTGTATTTGTCCATCTCTTAGTGAATTTCTCCTGGAAGGAATCCCATGCATCAATGAAAGCATCCGGAAGGGACTTGTTCCATGCTCGTGCCTCCCCCTGGAGGGTCGACACAAACATCCTCATCACCACATCCCCATGTTCCACATCAAAATCGCCCACCACTTGCAAAAATTTAGCCAAGTGATCCTTAATTGATTCTCCCAATCTCCTTGTAAACATAGGTATGTGTTTAAGCCATTTACGTATAGGTAAGTCATGAGGATAATCTAGGAATGCAGCAAAACTTAGTGGGTCAAAGGCAGAAAATCTCCACCTTACTGGTGGCCTCACAGTTGCATCCATATTGTTAATCTAAAATAGAAAAAAACATAGCTGCTAACGTAGCACTAATTTGAGATGAAAATAAATCCAAAGATGAAGATGTCAAAGATACACTCACCATAGTGCTCGTCGAAAAAGAACTTACCTAAGAACTCATACACTTACTAACTTCGAGAGGAGTTCTTGGTGAAAGAATAGTCCTGTTCCGGGAAAGGTATTTTGGGTTTGTTGAAGCTCGAAACTAGACCTTGTGAGGGAATCGAAACCGAAAGATCTTGTGTAAGTCCCATGTGGAGTCGTCCCTGTATCCTATGGAGTCACTAGGTGAGTTAACAAAAATAAACCAATTAAAGTAAAAACTCACCAATGTCATTGTCACCAAGGCTGGCGTTCCCCGGCAACGGTGCCAATTTGTTAGCACACATTTTTACCGTCCAATCTAAGCTGATATATGTGTTAAAACAGCAGTAAAAAGTACGCTAATTAAAAAAGTAGGGCCCCAAATTGTCACTAACCGAACCCCTCTCCATTTGGGCTAGAGCTTGCTAGCCTCAAAGGGGAGTCCCTAGGCACACTGAAGCACCTTCCTGCTATCTTTAAGTCTGATTTTTGCGTGTAAAACCTAAAAAACAGTCGTTGTTTGTCTTGGACAGCATATAAAAGTGGTCCAAAACGATGAGGAAAAGTGATATTTTCGCTCGGAGGGAACCTGTAGGGTTAGCACAATGATAATAGACTAGAAATAGATAAGAAAACCATTTAAAAGATCGAAATAATCACAATAAACAATTCAGAAAATGACAAAGCAGATCACAAATTTACCATAGTACCGCCAAGAAAAAAGGTTCGGAAACAAACAAACACTTTCTTTCAGTAGAAGATGTAGGCTAAAATTAGCTTTCAATGCATGTCTTTATGTTAACTTAGACTCAAGCATGGGTGAGTTATGGCCAAGTCAAATTCGCCCTAAATTTTTGGGAATCTCCTAATTTTTAGGAAATTACGGTTTAAACTCAATTGAAGGCGAATTTTATGGAGTTGAAGCATGACAAGTGGAGAGGTGATTATACGAAGGAATATATGGCTAAATTTAGGCCCAATTAGGCAACTCCCCTATCTCAATTAATTTATTTATTACATGCTCAAGTCTTGGGGAAATGTGCCCTATGCTAGGTGGATGCCACATCACTCTGTAGATTTGCCACATGTCGACCTCTGAGGGTGCCACTTGGCACTGCATGGATGATGACCATACCTACGAAATATAGAACTTTCTAAAAATAGAATCCAGCTCCTAAATTTTAGAAAACTATCCACATCATCCAAGAAGACTAGGAGAACTCTGCCACATGTCACTGTCTAAAAATAGAAATTTGTCTGAATTCCTTTGACTTTATACTCATTGAACTCATTTTTCTGCAAGGAACTCGAATCTGTGATAAGAACCGACATGCGAGACCTGGTGCTCTACTTGCTAAAAATAGTAAATTGTGCCAAATCATCCCGGAAAAGTTTCAAAAGACTCTAAATGTCTCAAGGATCAACAATATACACTCGGAATCTGAATCTGGGGCCTGGAGCAAAACCTGCTAAAAATAGAAAGTTCTCGCATGTCGCCCGGAAAAGTGCCATCAGGCCTAGAATCATGCAAGGACTCACCCTATATGCTCAGAACTGCTCCAAACTATCAAGAGACCCACTCAAACCATGTCTCCTAAAATATAGCAACGCGTGTTGTATGTAGACATCTCTCTCAAAATGCATGAAAACCAAGTCAACTCTAACTTTGAACCAAACAACCATGTACTAATCATATACCTATCTCTCGTGGGAACCAATCTCTGCTAACCATAAGTGCTAAACTCTGGGAGAATTTCAAAATGTCAGTCAAAGGAATGCATATTGGCTCTTAACCCTCAAGATTATCAAGGGTGAAAATCTGGGGGTTAAAAGTTGGATATTTATAAGATTAAAAATCAAGTGTGGAAAAAGAGTTTAAACCATTATGAAAAATGATTAAAATAGTAAAGGAGTCGTTGGGCATAAAAGTTATTTAATGCTAATGGTAAAATTGAAATAAAAAGAAAATGTTAAAGAAAATAAATTTTAAGAAATATAATTTGTTAAGTTTGTAAATCCAAGGAACGAAAAAGATGGCTAAAACTGAGGAGAAGGGTTAAAAAGTAAAAAGAAAAAAGGGAATGGACAATATTTAGGGCGGGGTTAAAAAAAAATTAAACCAAGAAATGAAAAGAAAGAGGAAATTAAATAATAATAATAAATCAATAAATAAATAAAATAAAATATTTAAAAAGAAGAAGGGTTAAAGATCAATGATCAATACAATGAATAGTGGGTTTCCAAGATTCGCTAAGTTTCTAGCCATCTTCTCAATTAAAACTATTAGAATGGTTTTCAATTTCCAACACTTCCTGAATGATATAAGAGAAGTAATAAGGTTCTGAAGCTAGAATTTTGGTTTGGTAAAAACAAATGAAATGATTACATTTGTGAGAGTGTTCAGTGATAGCTGACTTAAATATGTGATTCTAGAAGGTATCAGCTATATGTTCTTTGAGATGAGCTTTAAATGGTCTACCAGTTTGGCCTATGTATGAACTGCCACATGAGCAGGGAATTTTGTAAACTCCATGGCCAAGCATTGGATCAGATTTATCCTTAGTTGTTCTAAATAATTGTTTAAAGGTTTTATAGTGTTTAAAGAGAGTTTTAATATTCTTTGGGGCCAAAATCTTAGAAATGTGATCTGTAGAATCTTGGATATAGGGAAGAGAAATGAGAGCTAAGGATGGGGAAGAGGAATGAGAGGTTTTAGATTTAGAATGGAGGATTGAGTGAAAGGCCTTATTGACTTGAGAAGTTGAATAACCATTGGCCACAAGAGCCTTAGTTGTTAATGTTTAAGCCATTATTATAGTTCTTTGCATTTCAATAGATAACAATAGCATAATGCAAGATCACTGAGAAATACACAATCACAAGAGACACAGCATTTATCCTGGGAAACCCTCCAGGGGAAGAAAACCCAGCAAAACTTCCTTATTATAGATAGCCAATACAATGCCAAGAGATAACTTAAACTAATGCAGAAGATCCTCTCCCAAAAGATGCACCACTCTCTCTCCTTCTTCTCTAACTGCAATTCCGAAACTTGTCTCTCAAAATGAGCAAGTGAGTTGTGTGTCTAAGTGAGGCGCTAGCCTCCTTATTTATACAAGACTGGCACGTGTGAAGTGTCTCTTCACTGGCAAGGCCGACTTCTCCAACTGGGTGGTTATAACCACCTTTATTATATTTCGGGGCCTCTTGATATACTCTGGGGCCTGTTATCGCACGGTTTGTAGGAGAGGTCCAAGAGCTTGAGTCAGGGCTTGAAACCGGCGTAACAGGAGCTTCCCCACCCACTGTCACCTCAATGGGGAGCTCTTTCTATTCAGGAGGGCAAGTCCAAGGGAGACGTCCCTAAGACAATCTGGTCAAGAAAGGATAAAGGTAAAGGCTAAGTCGAGGAAACCCCTTTCCCAGATTGCTGCCCAAGAAAGATAATCAGGAAGATGAGACCACTGACGATGCACCTGTTTGCGAGACAAAACAAAGAAAACTAGAATATGCTTTGCAGTGGGTTAGTACTTCATAAAATCAATGATTATCTCCAAGTGTATATATGAGCAATAAATAGATATAATTATTGACGAAGTCAATGATTATCAAAACA
>JASDQU010101260.1:419469-436739 GCA_032191745.1 Picea mariana | reverse complement strand
ATCCAGAGAGAAATTAGACATACCTTCAACCATACCTTTACCGTGTAGTAGTCGAAGACCCTTCTCTCCAATATGCCCCAGTCTTTGATGCCACAACATAACCTTTTCTCCAGAGACTGTAGGAGTTCTTTCTTCTTCAACTTCAATATCAGGAACAATGGAGCTATTACACCCACCACTAAGATTTCTTCCTAGCAGCTTCTACAGAGTTCCAAACCTAACTCCCCTCATCAACACCATTTCTCCTCGAACCATCCGTCAAGTTCCCTTTTCAAAAATTGTTTTTACCCCATCATCTTCCATTTTTCTTACAGAAATCAAATTTCTAGCCATACCTGGGATGTGTAGAACACCAGGCAATGTTCTAATCCTTCCATCTATGAGTCTCAACTTGACCCTTCCTTTTCCTATGATTCTAGTTGTCGAATCATTACCCAAGAAAACATTACCTCCATCATACTTTTCATATTCACAGAACCACTCCCTATGGGGATTCATATGAAAGGATGCACCTGAGTCAATCAACCATGCCTCATGATCTGCATGTGTGCTTGAAGAGGCCAAGTACACATCCCCTCCTTCTTCCTTGGAGTTCTTTTCTTCTGTAGAAGAAGATTCTTCAGATCCATTCTTTTTCTCAACTTTGGATCTACATTGCTTATTGTAGTGCCCTTATTTTCCACACCTCCAACATACCCTTCCAAACTTTCCAGGAGATTTAGATCTACCCTTAAACTTAGATCTCCCACTTGAGAAATTAGATTTATTTCTTTCCTGGGAACGTCCCCTTGCAAATAATGTGTCTGTGCTATGTCCTTCCATATTCTTTCATCTCATCTCCTCTGACAACAAAGACGAGACCACTTCTTCAAACTTCAAAGAAGTTGTATTACTACCTATGGCCACAACCAGACTATCCCATGAGTCTGGTAAAGAACACAACAAACTGATACATTTATATTCATCTGAAATTTTAATATCAATAGATACTAACTGACTTACCACAGTATTGAAGGCATTCAAATGCTCTGCCACCGAGTCTCCATCTCTCTTCCTCAACTTATA
This sequence comes from Picea mariana, assembly GCA_032191745.1. Classification (NCBI taxonomy): domain Eukaryota; kingdom Viridiplantae; phylum Streptophyta; class Pinopsida; order Pinales; family Pinaceae; genus Picea; species Picea mariana. The sequence continues at coordinate 435,674 of JASDQU010101260.1, read as the reverse complement.
CAACTTCTTTCTCAAGAATAGTTTATTTACCAGGGACTTAGACTGATACAAATTCCCCAACTTTTACCATAAATCCTTGGCTATAGCTTCCTCTGACACATTTAGTAATACTGAATCGGAGAGACACAGTCGAATTGTGCTCTTTGCCTTCTGATCTGTCTTTTTCCAGTCATCTGCAGAAGTTCCTGTAGGTGCAGTACCTGGATCTACTATGATCCACTGATCTCTGTCCACCAAAAGATCTTCCATCTTGAGCTTCCATAGATCAAATCTTTTCCCATTAAACTTCTCTATCTCCATCTTTGAATTGCTTGCCATTTATTTTCACCTGAAAAACAATACCGCAGATCTCCCACTGTAACAAGGCTTATCACAGTCCCGAGCCAAACCCTTGATGACAAAGGCGTCCCCCTGAATCCAATAAAGATCTGATACCAAATGTAATTTCTAACCTTGTACAATACCTACTACAAACTGATATTCAGAAAAGAACATAAAAGATAAAATGGCAAATACAAACATTACACAGAGATTTTTCACCTGAAACCCAAACCGGGAAAACAAACATATAGTATATTCATACATTACGTTACATTGTTTACAATACAATATACATATAGAAGCCAGTGGCATCCAAAACCCTAACCCAATGACCTGGATTAGTCCAAAACCCTAATTCCTTAATCGGAAATAGAAAACCATCGGCAAAAAACCATGTGCCGAAAAACCACCTAAATATCATGTGGTCCTGGAAATATGTCATCCCAGTAATATGTCATTCCGAAAATATGTCATCCTGGAAATATGTGGTCTCGGTGCGAAAAAAAATTTCAGGGGGGCCTAGCAGCCCCCCCTCTAACCCCCTTGCATGCCCGACGCAGATGCTCAGACACTACTACTCGTGAAAAGAATATAACACATACCCAACAATCACTACACTGATGGCTACATAAATACTTTAATAAGCATGAATCACAGTCTTCCATTCATTGTTAAATTCCAAATGTTTCTATAATAGAATGTGAAGTAAATTGTGCCCTTCAGTCTTTAATGAAAATTGTTCTCTATAGGTAATTACACACAATTATAAGCAAAGGCATGTAAATGTTAGATAAATAAAAGATTACAAATGATCTTTAGAATTTGATCTAAATAATGTAAACAGAGATATGAATTATGCAAACTTAGAAATTAACTAATCATGATAAAAATTGCACAAAATAATAATTAAACTGAGAAATACAAATAGAAAATGAAATATATTGATCTTATCTAATTAAATTAGTTGCAACATTGGTGAGATTGAAGGGCCCTCCCAATTGGCTCATACTGCAAGGAACTTACAACACTATAAACTCGTTATGCACACAAGGATTTTCTCAGAACATAAACTCCATGGGAATTCTATTAATGAAATCATAGGTTTAGAATTACAATCATCAATTTGAGTTCTTTATTAAAATGATTATCCTCTATATCACTCTGTCGTTTATACCTATATTAAACAAGAAAAGAGGACGGGTAGACCCTCAATGGATCCCCTGCCTTGCAGATCTAATAAAACAGGTATAACCAATAATTGGAAAATGAAGATACATGAAGTTACATGATTTTACACATTTAGTTAACTTCTAGTAAATATAGAACATATATCTTATCTCACAATATTCTCATGACATGAAATGCATGTGAATATCATTCATCGTTGGGACAAAATCACGTTTCTTGTTAACTACTCTATTTTTGGGAGTTTGATTGAGGGTTTGACTAGAGGATAGGGTCGACCTCATCCACCCCAGAGTTAATCTAAACAACATGGAAATGTCTCGAGGAACCTAGAATAAAAACCCATGTGGTGAATTCTTTCCTTGGAGCACGCCGGTATGCTAATCGATGAGGACGATTACCAAATATACATGATTTGATTTAACAAAACTGTCATTAGTAATAATCAACTTAAATCCTTATAATTCATAAAAACCAATAGATGAGTCATTAAATTAACAACTTTAATTACCTTATAATTGTGAGAAAAATGAGTGTGTTTTTGTCTATGTAGTTCAAACCACTAGGTTCGTCACTCTAAACCTAAAGTCAAAATAGTTAACTCATTCAACACGTAGAGGAAAAGAGCCTATACCATTTTTTTTTAATTCATAGGAATGCATATGCATTATAAAAGTACACTTTTGTTTTAGTTATAAAATTGTATTATAAAAGTGGATGTGCTTTATTTTTATATCAAATACTAACCATTTAAAGTTCCCTCACCCTAACATGTTTCAAAATAAAATATTTGTCACTGAAATGTCGTTGTAAGGGAACATGACCTATTGTTGTCTCTTGTCCATAGTTCAAGTCCCTAGACCCATCCCTTTTGCTTAAAACCACCTAATGGTGCCTAGGATACTAGTCAAAGGTGAAATAACCCATAGATGTGTCATGGTTGGAGACCTTGTTCACAGTTTTGGAGGCCTAAAAGCCTCATTTTCCTATTTAAGGCCCTTGTTTTCCTTTTTGACCATGGTACAGGGCCTTAGATCTATCAATATTAGCAAAAAATAATTAATTAAGGCCACATCCCTAAGACCCATGGTATCCCTAATAAATTTGTTAAATCCTTAAGACCCATGGTATCCTTCCATAGCCATTTTCAAGATCCAAGGAACCATTAGGATTGTTGAAAAAATCATAATCTCCCTTGGTAAACCACTCATAGTTGAAAGATCCCCAAAAGAGGGCATGTTTTGTGGGTTGTAGGTATTTTTCATGGTAATTGAGCCTGAAAATATGAATTTAAGGAACAAGGTCCTTGTTGTACTCCCCTCACCTTCATTAAAACTCAATACCAATCATTATTTTACAAATATCCTATTCATTGTTCCTATATCCCACTTTGAGGTGATTGATACCATACAAAGGTCATATGTAATGGTTAGAGAACTTGTCCATGGCACTTGAGCTTGAGAAGTAAGGATTAAGGATAGATGCTCTTGTTTCCCTACCCAAACTATGTGTAGGGACCTAAAACCCATCCATGATGCCCAATACATTGCAATGATATCCATATTCAACTAGAATGCCAAATATTTCCTAGTGAGGGGTTATGTCATTGTTTTTATGTGATTTTCTTTGTGCTTGAGCCTGAGAAGGTTCAATTAGGGAATCTAAACATTTTTTCCCTCTTGACCATGTTTATTTCTTGACAAAAATTTCTAATGCACAAAACCTACTCATGGCACCTATATCCCACTTAGAAGCCAAATATACCCTACAAAGTTCTCATGTGTTGGTTCAAGGATTTTTTCAAGGATCTTGAGATTAAGAAGCCTAAAAAATATCCCAATACACTTTTTTTTATTATTTTACGATAATCAAGGCATTGTGACCCATCGATTCTCTATAAAACCTTCTAGTGTCATCCATATCCAACTCAAATTCCAAGGAAACCCTAGAGAGGTGTGGTTCCATGTTATTTTTCATGGTGCTTGATCTCAAGAAGCTTTTTTTGGGCCTAAGGGATTTGTTCTCCTCCCATGACATTGTTTAGACCTTGAGAACCATTCTTGGTTCTCAAGACCTAGATTCATTGCACCCATATCCCTCTAGTCGGCTAAATATACCCTACTAGGGTCTTTTGTGGTGGTTTGAGGACCCATTCATATTGCTTGAGCTTGAGAAGGTATGTTTAGGGCCTAAGGTTATTATTTTCCTCCTTGAACCACGGTTGTCCGCCTTTAACCAAGTTTTGGGAGATTCTTGGTCATGTTGACCTATTTTGGGACTTCGACCACCTATCGAAGACGGAGCGCAAGACGAATCAGAGATCGCGGGATCTCGACCCCATTTTGGGTCCTTTTTTGGGATTTGGGAATATGTAACGGGAATGGGATGTCGGCCCATGGGTTTACCCATGTTTAGTCCTATTCTGTATGTAAAAATAGAAGGCTAGGCAATGGAAGAAGTAGTTGAATAGTGCACATGAGTTGTGAAAGTTGGCTAAGTGCTAAGAGTTGGATCTGTGTGATCAAGACTTGTAAGGCTTTATGCATACTGTATGAGACTTGCAAAGCTAAGTGCAAGTCATTGTAAGAGTCTGTGAAGGCTTTGTGATGTAACACAAGGAAGGAGGATCTAGCGAGCTGCACAAATCTCCTGTCCTATGAAGAGTAAGGGTTTTGTGGCTCTATGCATGTAGATGACTGATTGAAGCTAATAAAGAAGAAGAGTTGGTGGGCGTAGCCCCAAGGTGTACTGTGTTATTCTTCTTTATGTGATGTTTTGATGCATTTATGTGTTATTTGTTAAGTGCTTGATAGAGATAGATAGATAGATCTGTTTATGCTTTGTGCTTATGATGAATCTGGATGTTATATCTGATATAGGTGAATGTGCTTAGTGCTTAAATATGATAGATCTGATCCATTTCTTTATGCTAAGTGCTTAAATACATTAGATCAGGGTGAATGTTGCGATGGTCTGTTTTATCTTCGAAGTAGATATTGGTTAAATAATGATGAACTAATAGTGCTAAGTTCTCTATTAAGTGTCATAATCACATATCTGTGTCCCAGCTAAGGTTGCAGACACCTGAGTCCTACAACCAACCCTGCCTATACCTCAGGTGAGACTTCATCTGCTTCACAGGTGTTGTCGAAAGGGATGGTATTTAGGGTTTTATTGGTGTGTTCTTGTAGCGTTGAACCCTGGGTCTGCCCCTGTGTCAACAACGGTCAAGGTATTGAGGCTTGTTTTTTCGTACCATGACCATGGTTAAGTCCTCAAGACCCATCTATGATGTGAAAAACATTTCAATGGTTCCCATATCTAAATCCTATGCCAAAGACCCCTAATGACGGCTTCTGTTGTGTTGGCACTCTTCTGTGCATGAGTTGTAGGACCCAATATTTGGTTTATCTATGACCAACCAGACACCAACCCTTTCAGCATCACCTGCTTGCATATATGAAGTCTCACCTGAGGTATCTATTGGGACTATGAGAAACAAGCTTCTGCAGTAGTAAGGGAATGGGAGGAAAGAATTTGGTTCATTGTTCCTTACTATGTTGTGCGCATTAGTCTATTATGTTCAGTTATTAACTTACTCATGATTAAAATTCCTATACTTATCATATTCCATATTACTGTATAGATTTGCTACTATTATAGTCATGAATCACTACACCATACTTAACTCTCATATGAATTTATTTTATGATGCATCCAAATATTATTCATAATCAAACACAGAAAAAATAGACAACACAAGATTTCAGAATATCTCTTTATCATTCCTTTATTCATTCTTCTCAACCATCAACTGCTACATTCAAGAAATCTGGAACTCAATATCAATCAACAATTACCAAAATATAACATAACCTAATCTATCATAACCAAGCTTCATTAGAATAGTACCTCACTAAACCAATAATCTCCCAACCTGTTACATATTTATACAAAAATCTAGGGTTAAACCCCTAATATATGCATCCCAAAAGTATCTTATTACAATGCATGGCCAACTCAGTTAATTGGTTGTTCAATGCCTTTCTTTTTCTTTTCATACTTCATGTTGCTTCTCTAGTGTTCTTCTATTTTTGGAATGTCGGGATGTCATTCTCTTTTTGTGAATTTTTCCTTGCTTTATTCTTCGAGTTGCATGTTGTCTTCCTTTTGCGCACTTTCCTTCTTCTCTGCACTTTCCTGTTGGATGCGCCTCAGTTGCGCACTCTTTATCTTTCCTTCTTCCTCTGCACACTTTTCTTACACTTAGGACTTTTCCTCAAAACTTTGTCAAAACTGCAAAATTATTTTCAAGACTGCTTGTCCAACATGCCCCCAACACTCACTTGTGGCTCATCCCAATCCACTCAGGCATGTTTCCTGCTCTTCCATGCCAAAATGAAGTTTTGAAAGGCATCCTTTTCTCTCTCTACCTTTTGATGATTTCGGCCTTTATTGTTGTTATCTCCTCTTCTCCTTGCATGATCAAGTTTGTAAGTTTGTCCTCTGATTCAATCATTGCTTGCTTGAACCTACCTTGCACCATGGCCAATTCTCAAATTACCTACACTTCCTCTTCTTGCAGTGGTCCCAGTCTCTGTTGCATGATCTTTTGTTGATCCTTCATTATCTCCACTTCTACCTGTGCCTTCCATTGAGCCAAAATGGATTACATGCGTGCTATTGGTGGTAGTGTATCCACCCTTTATGTTGCTTGTTTCACTTGTTCTTATGCTTCTCTTAGCTTGGCCTCTATGGCCTTCATCTCTAGGTCTTCTATCAACTCTATCCACACCTGCACACTCTCTTCACAAAGTTTTTGCATTCACCCTCATTATTCTTGATGTTCAAAAATGTTGTGGTTTCCATTCTCTTTCTACCTTCGTGCACATCTGGTGGTGATCCTGGCATGATCCTTATATTTAAGTCTTCTATATGTGATCAGAATCCCTTAATGACTTCACCGATAGTCTACACTTGTTCCTCCATAGTCGCTTTGACTAGTAGGGGAACTTCTAGAATTTCCTTATATAACTTTTGGACTATTTCTTGGGTCTTTTGTACCATGCTCTTGGATTCATCCAATTCCTTGAACTATTTCCTAGCCTTCTCCTCCTGTTCCTTATGCTTCTTTGCAATAATCCTTATATTTTCTTCCTTCTCCCTCTTGAATGCCTCTTCCCTCCTAATAGCGACCTAAGTCCAAACAAAGACATCGGGGGTTGTGTTTCCCATGGTGAAAGCATCACTTCTACCAGGTGAGATATATCTGTTAAGCCTCATCTTCTTGTAATTGTATTCTCTGTTGATAATCTGTTGAGGTTTCTTGAGCCCGATACCATCCTCCTCGTCAGGTACGCCCCTTGGTAAATCCTTCAGGTTCAATTTGGGCATCATATACAAAGCCAATTTTCAGAAAACTTTTTTTTTGGTGGGATCCTGATCCATTTCCTTCTCATTCACTATCATGAAGATTTTGTAACCCCCAAAATTTGTGTTATCTCCATTCAAATATGCATGAAAATTTACGTTGGAAGCGATGTGAGCCCCTGTATCTAGTACACTCTCAGCACATGAGTATTTTTCCCTAGCCAACTCCAGAAATGGTTGTTCATCGGTAATGGCATGATCCACAAACTTGAGGTCGAAAATCTTGCCAAGCATATGTCCTTCCCTACTTACCCCAGAGGGGACCAGTGGTACTACTAGAGGATTTTTCCCCATTCATCTTGGGTGACTGTTATAACATAAAATACCACGCCTATGTATTTTTGGCGTGGTCCAACCCTTTCTCAATGCTTGCTATACTTTTCCCCAAAAATATCTCTCAAAAATAATTTTAAAAACATGCCTTGAGAGAATATCCATGGGTTTTCCTAGTGAAACACACAGACATCTACGACTTTCCACACTGCAACCCGCAAATTCCCTAAACCTTTGTGAAAAATAAAATAATTATTTGTTTTCAGGAAGGCTTTTTGGTTGGAATCCTTTCCCAACGACCCTTTCATGTACAAAACATAATCCAACTCCCCAAACCTATTTGGGAAGATATAAAACAAACATGGAGGGATAAGGAGAGGTGAAGTCCTTTTATGCAAAGTTATGTTGCCATCATCTAACAAGCCTCCCTTCTCTATAATTCTCTAAGCAACATCCTCTGTAGTCTGGAAAATCTTTTTCCAACACTTATTTCTCATGTTATTTGACTATAGGGTGTCTCCTTATCCCTATCTGAGTCATTAAAGGAACATTAAATTAGTTGAGTTGATGCTTGAGGATTCCTAGAGTGTAATACCCCTAGGCCGAACCCAATTGTAAATGTAAATTGAAAATGTACTTAATATGGTGAGTTGTTTGATATAATTTTTGTATGCACATTTCATGGCATAGTGCATGCATGTACTGCACAGTAAAATGATGAAGTGTGCACATTCCAGGATACCTCGTGCAACAACTTAAGTGTGTGTGATTTTGAGACCAAGAAGCCTTTGTGTATATGTTGTGTTTTATAGGCTAGTGAGCTAGTTATTATAAGTTAGGAGGCTTATGGTGTATTAGGTCAGAGAGCCTAGATGCTAAAGTCCAGTGTGCCTATTTTTGTATATGTCTCATCATTAATATAAAATACATCGTTGCACATAGACTGGCCATGATAAAAGAGTATGGGGGACTAAACTCCACTAGTTGAGGAATGGGGGGGACAAAAGTTAAGGAAAAGGGCTAAGCTAGGGATATTAAGCCAAAAATGAATATTATATTAATATTCCTTAAAGTATAAAGTATGGATAATTATTTTATCCTAAGTTCTAAGGATGGGGACAAGTGGGCCAAAGTAGCTCCCAACATGACAAGTGTCAAGTTGGGAACATGCATATATATAGTTTGGACTTAGTTCATTTTCCATCATTCAATCATATTCCATGATCATTCACTCACTCACTTAGTTGTCCTTCGTACCTTCCTGTCATTGTACATGAACCTGTATCTATACCCATACATGTTTGTGTACCTAGTTAGCTTGGGAGTTGGACTAAAGAAGCGAGTTGTCAAGGCCATGGGATATTGAAGGGTTTTCAGGCCCTTGAGCAATATCTCAAGGTGAGAGAATTGTTGGGGATTGATTTTTGAAGGTGCTAGACTGTAGCTACAGGGCTCTGAGACTTCTTGTCCAGCTTGTTGTTGAAGCCTAGAAAGGAAGTGGGGCAGCCGAAGGACTGTTGAGCAGATAAGGGGCACACTTCCTGGGGTGGGATAGGCATGTGGAGAATGAGAGATTGCGGGCTATTAGTTTGAGTTGGAACCTATGATAGAGTATTTCTTGTTGTTCAAGATATTCATCTTGGTTAGGAATCCCTTTACTCGGGTTGATTTTAKTCCCAGCTCAGGGGGTGACCCACTATTGAGAGTGATGAGCAGTGTGGTCTAAGGTTGGGAGATCTGTGGAAGGTCTACACGCAGTTGGTGCTTTTATTACCAAGATAAGTGTCAATTGTGTGATAAATTTACATGTTGCATTATTATTTATGGGTTTGTTTTTATGGGTTTATCCTATGTGTGGTTTATAACTGTCTTTATATTTATGGGCACTGCCTATATATGTTGCATGTATATGTTTACTATTATTTCAGTATGAATCCGTGCATTTACAGAATGTATTTGTCTGTTTACATTTTATATATAAAGTTTCGCAAGAGTTTTGTGTGTATATGTTTTAATTGCATGCAGTTCGAAAACTTTATGTGGCATAGCTCAATTGGATGTTGGGTATGTCACAATATGTTGAGTAGAGAATGAAAGTATTTTCTGGAGTAACATGGCTCAGCCTGGGTGGTTGGGGATATTACAATATGTTATCAAATCTTTGGTTTTCAACACTGAGCCTAGATGGGCCGAAAAAGTTGAGTTGAAGCGAAATTTCACAGAGGATTGATTTCAAAGTGGCCAAATTTCAAGTTGCAGAGTGTCCATGGTAAAAAGTAACAACACATGCATGGAATTGGGAAAAAGCCCCAATTTCTGTTGTTAAATTCATGGGAAAATTAAGAAATTTGGCCATGTGGTGAGATATTCTTGATTTAATATATGTTGTAGCAAATTCAGACCTAGGATTGGTCGAATTTGAAGTTACAGTGAAGCCATGACAAATGGATCAAAATTTGTTGATTAAAATTCTAAATTCATGAATTGAGTATGGGAAAAGTTCATTCTAGAAATGTCAACCCACAATGATTCATTGCTGTAGAGGTTGAATTGGTGTTATCGAGATGAAATTGAACAAATTTCATAGTTTCAGAATGTCTATGGTAAAAATTGAGGGAAAAGTTAGGAAAAAGCCCCAATTTCTGCAGGAGAATTCACGAGGAAATTGATGTGCATAAAATAGAATGTGCGCAGGTGGGCACACTAAAAATGCATGATGCACAGTGAAAAGATTATGATATGTAAAATTTTGATCTGTGTGGGAAAATATTTGTGTGAGGGTATGCACGCTAAAATTTGGTGTTGCGTGGAAAAATTTTGGCATGCTGGTGTGCACGCTAAAATTTGGCGTTGCACGGAAAAATGTTGGTGTGCGGGTGTGCATGCTAAATTTAGCATTTCACAATGCAGATTGAGTGACGCATGAGTAATATTGGTGTGTAGTGTGAACACACATAATAATGGTGCGTGTGGTGTGCACAGTATTGGTAGAGTGTAGAGAAATTTTGTCGGTGTGCATGCAATACAAGTATATGTTGTCGTGCGACAGTTTAGTTAATGGTGTGCACAGAGTACTGGTGCGCAATGGGGATGTACTAAAATTTGGCATGGAGTAGCGCATAGATTAAAATGCATGTAAAATATTAGCATGCAACACAAAATGGCACGCAACAAAAAAAAATTGTGTGCAACAGGTAATAGTGCAAGAACCTAGATTTTGCGCGGTGGATATTGGCACACGACACAAAAGTAGTGCGCAAGAATTATTGGTGCAACAAAGAAGTGATGCAAGGTAGATATAGATGTGCTGAGCATGAATTACCCTGCGGTGTTGTTGCACATGGTAATTATGAGTGTGCAGGTTGAAATTTGTGCACGCAGAGTCATTTGGAGGGTAAACAACAACAGGAAACCGATGAATTTCCACGACATTTTATATTATTTGAATGCCATATTTTTGCAACGTGTTTTTGAGGCCATTAATAGTGTTTTTTGCTACTCAAAAACCACGAGAATAGAGTGTACCTAACCAAGTTGTACTCTATATTTGCAACTCAAATAAAAGATCCCAGAGAGAGCTTTCTAATGATGTAAATCGTTCGTCAAACGAAGCTTTTATTAGAAATTTACAGCATAAACAATGGAGGGTAAATTTTAAGACCCAACTAACTTTGAAGAGCCATAAATTTTTTCTCTAGAATCAGATTGAGGCAGAGGAGCAGTCAATGGTAATATATTGAACCATAGAAGATATTCCTAGAGCTGAATTAAATTTTTGGGCATGTTGAAAATGTTTAAGATGGCAAAGAAGGTACCTGTAGCATTCCAGACCAAAAACACGAATTGGCCTAGAACTTCAGCAGGTTGTAACTACCAGCCCAAAACCCAAAAAGAGGTGAAACTTGGACAAACTTTCCAAAATATGTATATGAAGAAACCCAAGTGAGATCCTACTAAAAATCTAATGGAGTAGGTGAAAAAAATCATAATGACAACGCAGAGTTGCGCTAAGTTGAAGTGTGAACAAAAACATTAATGGGCAATTTTCAAATAACCATAAATTTCTGCTCAAGACTCAAAATTAAGCATGGGAGTAGGTGTTGGAAAGGTGTTGGCAAGTAGAATATAAATACTCACCCAGAAAATTGAATTGGGCATTCAATTTTTCAAGAAATCAAAAGAAATAATTCTAATATATTATTGAACCAAAATGGTTCATATTTTTAATGAAATTGTTGAGTCAGTTAACCTGACGAAGTTTTGTTGGATGCACATTTTGTAGAGTTAACAGAAAATAGATCAGATCAGGATCAACATGGAGTCTATAGGTATGGAAGATGCACATGAGACTTACATCCAGGAATATGAGATCATAGGGATGGATGTCCATTTGGGCATTGAAGGAACAAACTCCAATGGACATGGAGAAGGAAGGGATGAAAACATGAATATGGTAGAGACCATTAAAATTTGCAGAATGATGTCCAAAGTCATAAAGATGATAATGAAAGGCTTATGAGATCTAAGGAGCAATAGGAGGACTTCAACATGAAGTTAATGCATAGCTTAAACATAATAGAAAATAAATTGGATAAGGAGAGTGGCTCAAACAAATCTGGAAGCCACAAGTCCCCTGATGAAAAAAGAAGAACAAGAAGTGTTAGAAGACATTGCCATCACTCCCCGAGGAATTACAATAAGAGGGCACATAGCAGCTCAAGTACATCCCCTGTTAGGAAGCATAAGAGGTCTAGGGTGGATGCGTGACAAGGAGAAATGAACAAAATTAAACCTCCTATAGTTGATGGTGAGCATAAGAAGGATGAAGATGCAGAGACATGGTTGTTGGGCATGAGAAAGTATTTTCAATTGCATAATTATTCATCTCATGCAGAAGGAATAATTTCCATCTATCAACTCAAGGGAAAGGAATCCATGTGGTGGGATCAACTTGTGCAAGTGTAACACATTAAAGAAAAAAGTGTTATTTGGAGGGAATTCAAGAAGTATTTTGAAAATAAATACTTGACTAAGAGATACTATGACAAGAAAATGAAAGAGTTCTTTGAACTCAAGCTTGTGAGTATGACCATAGATGAATATGAAAGAAGGTTTTTAGAACTGATAAAGTGTGTTTCTTTCATCAAGGATGAGACAATTAAGATTCAGAGGCATTTGAGTGGATTTCCATCATTCATCAGTGAAAAAATACAGTATGATGATCCCAAGACATTGAAGGAGACCATAAGGTGAGCTAAATGCCTATATGTTCAACAAAAAGAAAGGCCAACTTTCCAAAAAACTCGGGAAGAAAAAAAGAAATTTGAGATGGATCAGAGGAAGAAGGGAACTAAGCCACCATTCTTTAGAAATAATCCTCAGGGACAACCAAATTCTAGAGAACCCAGAACGATTGAGACAGGGGGTCAAAGGCCAAGGTAGCCACATATTCAATGTTGGGTTTGTAAAGGAGATCATATGTTCAGAGATTGTGCTCACAGAGGTGAAAAAGTGAGGAATGTTCACAATGTACATCAAGTTGAAACAGTGGAGAACATGGAAAGAAATGTACCAAAGATCTATGCATCCCTAGACCACAAGAAAGTAGAGTATCAGTCACATATGATTGAAGTGGAAGGTATGATCAACAACCAAACCATTTATATTTTAATTGATTCAGAAGCTAGTCATAGTTATATAGATCCTAAAATGGTGGAAATTTTGCATTTGCCAAGAAGCAAGCATGGAAAATCTTGGTTGGTGAAACTGACTACCAGATTCAAAAGAAAATTTAATGAAATGGTTAAGTCAAGTCTTATGGACATGAATGGATTGAACACCAGGGCATATTTGAACATCTTTTTTTTAGGATCCTATGACTGTCTAATTGGGATGGATTGGTTGGACCAACATAATGCTATCCTAGAATGTCATAACAAGGCATTTACTTGCTTGGATGAGGAAGGGAACCTAATGAAAGTGCAAGGAATTCCCAGGGAAGTAACCATCAAAGAAATTTCAGCATTGCAGTTGAAGAAATGTTACAGAAAAGGGTGTCAAATATTTGTAGCTCATATGGAAGAGATACCTAAAGATAAGGTGCCAAATTTGGAAGATCATGCAGTCCTAGAAGATTTTGAAGATGTGTTCAAGGAGGTACCAAGACTACCCCCAAAGAGAGATATTGATTTCTCTTTAAATTTAATGCATGGAGAAGCTCCAGTGTCAAAGACTCCTTACAAAATGAGTACACCAGAGCTGAAGGAGTTGCAAATACAGCTTGAAGAACTTCTGAAGAAGGGGTATATATTCCCAAGTGTGTCACCTTGGGGTTTCATAGTCTTGTTCGTGAATAAGAAAAATGGGACATTAATATTTTGCATTGATTTCAGATAGTTGAATAAAGTGAATGTAAAGAACAAGTATCATCTGCCAAGGATTGATGATCTCTTTGATCAATTGAAGGATGCAAAGATATTTTCAAAGATAGATCTCAATTCAGGATACCATCAGGTAAGGATTAAAGAGGAAGATATCAGTAAGACCGCCTTCAAGACAATGTATGGTCATTATGAGTTCACAGTGGTGCCATTTGGGTTACCAAATGCACCAGTTGTTTTCATGTACTTAATGAATGGTGTTTTTCGAGAATATTTAGACACGTTTGTCACTATATTTTTGGATGACATCCTTGTATATTCCAAGTCAGAAGAAGAGCATGAGCACCATTTGAGGATGGTGTTGAAATTATTAAGGGAGAATCAATTTTATGCCAAATTGATAAAGTGCTCATTTTATCAGAAGTAAATTCATTATTTGGGGCATATCATTTCAGAGGATGGGATAGCAGTGAATCCTGAGAAGATAGAATCCATTAGAGAATGGTCAGCACCAAAGAATGTGACAGAGTTCAGATCATGCATGGGCCTTGCATGCTACTATAGGAGATTTATTGAAGCATTCTCAAAGATTGCACACCCAATCACTTCCTTGCAAAATAATGGTGTGAAGTTTCATTGGAAATTGGACTGTGAAAAGAGTTTCCAACACTTGAAACAATTATTAACAAGTGATCCAATACTAAGGATTGAAGTGTTGGAAGATTTGTTGTTGTCATTGATGTCAACCCTATTCATGAGTTTTGGACTGTAAGATTGATGAAGGTATTTGGACATGAAGGAAAATGCACATACAGATACAACATCCATGGATGGATAATACACATCATGTTGTTTCTGGTGGTATGTGGCACGTCACGTGGATCCTCATGGTTGAGGAGAAATGAATTTTTGAAGATGACAAAGTGAATTGAAGAAGGAAGTACATGTAGGCTCTGAAGATAATTAAAGAAAAGAATTACAAAATACGAAAGTGTCAGGTTGGCCCTAATGTTAAAAGGAAGTGACATAAATGGTATAAATAAAAATCATTATACATTCATTTGATACAATTTGAATTTCAGAGGTAATAAGAAGAAAAGAAGGTCTGATTTCAAGGGAGGATGAAGTCTTTTGGTGATGTGTTCTAAGGTATGTTATTTTCAGGTCATCTTACCATTTTTTCTATAACATTTTTTCTAGAACGATTCAGATGGTGAAATCACTATGGTATTGAGAAGACATATCAAGGTACCTCTAGTAAAAATTTCATCTCTTGATTCACTACAATTATGGAGATACACTATGTGGAAGATAGGGTTTGTGACCAATCCTGAAGCTAGTCAATAAACAGGTGTTCCGAGTAAAAAAGTCATAACTTCTTCATAGAGAATCCAAATGAAGTGGGACAAATTGCATTGGCAATAGTACGGACTATAGTTACTTGTGTGCAATTTTCAGAATCAGATGTTAATTATTGAGTGCAGGTCATTCTGTGCAAGTTCACTCTCCTGGATAGACCAGAATTGAATAAAGTCTACCATTATTTATATAACCTCTTTTGGGGAGGATTCAAGTGAAAATTGGAGGAGTTTCAGAGAATACATTGAGTAATATTATCTATAGGATCAGAGTACTCCAAGAATTTAATAATTGCAGAAATTGACGAAGTCTCAGGAAGCATTATCAGGGTCTATGTGATGATTGGTTGATGGTGATGATTTAATGTAAAGTTTTATTATCTCTCATATATTCTTGGGTGGAAGGAAGGGGAAATGATGGAGAGTTAAAATCTCTCTTGATATTGGAGGATTGTATCTTCCTCTTGGAGGTTTATCCCTCCCTTTACATTTGGAAGTTGTAGCTACCTTTGGAAGTCATTACTTCCCTTGAACAATAACTATTGATTATTTCTCATATATTTTGCATGGTGTATTATGGTATATTGGTGTAACTCTTATACTATTGTTCATTTCTCACTAGATATAGTTTAATGGTTTAAAAAGGTTTTAAATTGTACTTGATACTGATTCACCCTTCTCTCAGTATCAACAATTGGTATCAAAGTGGGTTACCTTCAGTACAGTTTAACCATTGGAAGAAAGATCCTATGCAGAAATGGAAGACAACATTCCAAATGGGATTCCACCATTTGATGGAAGGAATTTTAAATACTAGAAAAATAGAATGGAAACTTACTTGAAAGATATTGGGGAAAATTTTTGTTTCTCAGTTGCTTCAGGATACAATGCTTTGAAGAAACCAAAGACTGCAGCTCAGAAAGAAGCAAAAAGGAACAACAAACTGGCAATAGATACCATCCTGGATGGATTGACAGATTCAGTGAAATCCAAGGTGGGATCATGTGCATCAACAAAAGAGATTTGGGACAAGCTACAAGACCTTTATGCAAGGGAAGAAGCAGAAAAAGAAGAAGAAGTTGAAGAAGATTACAACATCTCTGATTTCAAAGAAGAAAATAGAGGTCAGTTCTTTTGCTTTAATTGTGAAGGAGTAGGACATGTTGAATTTGAATGTCCTCATCCAAGGATTGAAAGAGATGACAATGAAGAAGAAGAAAATCATGAAGTATAAATGATTCAACAAGAAGATGAGAAT
>JASDQU010101260.1:388584-419449 GCA_032191745.1 Picea mariana | reverse complement strand
AGTTGAAGAAGATTACAACATCTCAGATTTCAAAGAAGAAAATAAAGGTCAGTTCTTTTTCTTTAATTGTGAAGGAGTATGAAATGTTGGATTTGAATGTCCTCATCCAAGGATTGAAAGCAATGACAACGAAGAAGAAGAAAATAATGAAGTAGAAACGATTCAACAAGAATATGAGAATCTTAAAAAATTGAAGCATGTTGAGATTGAAAATAGCAAGCTCAAAGACACGTGTAGAAAACTAAGAAGTGAATTGGGTAGTTATTAAAAGACAATTGTAAGCTTAAAGAAACGATTAGAAGACTTTCAGAAGCTAAGACAAGAAACCATTTCCTTGAAAACTCTACTCGAAGAAGCAAGAAGAATAGTAGAAGTAAAGAAGGTCTAAATGATAAAGAAAGAATAAGATTGTGAGAAACTTGAACAAGAAGTTGTCTCATTGAGGAAGAGCTTAAGAAACTCTCAAGTTCCAAAAGAATTAACACATATTGGATGCATGGGTGAAACTTCATACAAAGAAGATGCAAATACCAATAAGAAGAAAGAGCTACACAGACAGTTGATGAGAAGTGGACCAGGATACCAGAAAGAAGGAATGATTACAAAAGAGATGAATATCCAAGAAGACCTCCTACCTTCAGGAATCAAAGAAGCTTCAATCAGTATGAAGGAAACTACAAAAGAGTAGATCATGAACCTAGATGGACTACATCACAAATAAGGTCACTTACTCCCAGGTATCAAAATTTCTTTCTTGGTCATTATTATACTTGCAAAAATTTTGGACATAAGGCAATTAATTTCAGAATCAATGAAAGGAACAAATATGCAAGAAACATGAATGGTGAAAATAGAAGATATGGAAATAATTATTGATTTGTCAACATAATTTATAATTCATTTTACCCATTGATGGACAAAAATATTGTATGCTACAAATGCAATTATCTTGGTCACAAAGCATGAGATTGAAGATATATGAATGAAGATGTCCCTATGCTAACCACAGTATGGAAAAGAAAAGAGATTCCAAACAATGAAGATTGTCGAATAGCATTGACCAATGAAGAATGTAAAGAAGAAGATGAATGGTACATAGACAGTGGATGTTCTTCACACATGACCGGGGATCAAGACAAATTCATCAGCTTGAAGAGAAAGGGTGGAAATGTTACATTTGGAGATGAATCATCTGCCAAAATACTTGGAGAAGGTGTAGTAGAGCTTGGAATAAAAAATGTAAAAGCAAAGAATGTTCTATTGGTTGAATACTTGAATCATAATCTACTCAATGTTAGTAAAACGTGTGATCAAGGATACACTCTTATGTTTGATTCCTGAAAATGTAAAATCAGAGAAAATAACTCAGGAAGATTGGTTGCAACTGCAACAAGAATACCAAACAACATATACATCCTAGACATGAAGAAGAGAGAGAAGACAGAAGCCACACAAAAGGATTCTAAGGAAGAAAAAGTCTCAAATACCAAAAATAAGGATGAAGTATTATTGAGTGCCACATGCTTAGGGGGAGCATCCCCAAGAAAGAAGGTTACATTTTGCCATTAAACTCAGGGGGAGAATCGATACCCTTTGAAATTGATGTCAAAGGGGGAGAGAAATTGGGATCATGATGATAGGGGGAGCATGAGTGTTGCCATCAATGACAAAGGGGGAGATTGTTGGAAGATTGGTTGTTGCCATTGATGTCAACCCTAGTCATGGGTTTTGAACCACAAGATTGATGAAGGTATTTGGACATGAAGGAAAATGCACATGCAGATACAACACCCATGGATGGATAGTATACATCATGTTGTTTCTGGTGGTATGTGGCATGTTACGTGGATCCTTATGGTTGAGGAGAAATGAATTTTTGAAGATGACAAAGTGAATTGAAGAAGGAAGTACATGTAGGCCCTGAAGATAATTAAAGAAAAGAATTACAAAATAAGAAAGTGCTAGGTCATACCTAATGTTAAAAGGAAGTGACATAAATGGTATAAACAAACATCATTATACATTCATTTGATACAATTTGAATTTTAGAGGTAATAATAAGAAAAGAAGGTCGGATTTCAAGGGAGGATGAAGTCTTTTGGTGATGTGTTCTAAGGTATGTTATTTTCCGGTCATCTTACCATTTTTGATATAACTATTTTTATAGGAGGATTCATATGGTGAAAGCTCTATGGTATTGAGAAGACATATCAAGGTACCTCTGGTAAAAATTTCAGCTCTTTATTCGCTATAATTATGGAGATACACTCTATGGAAGATAGGGTTTGTGACCAGTCCTGAAGCTAGTCAATAAACAGGTGTTCCGGGTAAAATAGTCATAACTTCTTAATAGAGAATCCACATGAAGTGGGAAAATTTTCATTAGAAAGAGTACAGACTATAGTTTATTGTATTTGAGTTTCAGAATTGGATGTTAATTATTGAGCATGGGGTATTCTGTGCAAGTTCACTCTCCTGAATAGACCAGAATTGAATAAAGTCTACCATTATTTCTATAACCTCTTTTTGGGGAGGATTAAAAGAGTGAAAATTGGAGGAGTTTTAGAGAATACATTGAGTAATATTATCTACAGCATCAGAGTACTCCAAGAATTGAAGAATTGTAGAAATTGAAGAAGTATCAGGAATCATTATCAGGTTCTATGTGATGATTGGTTGATGGTGATGATTTAATGTAAAGTTTTATTATCTCTCATATATTCTTGGGTGGAAGGAAGGGGAAAGTATGGAGAGTTCAAATCTCTGCTGATATTGGAGGATTGTATCTTTCTCTTGGATTTTTATCCATCCCTTTACATTTGGAAGCTATAGCTACCTTTGGAAGTCATTACTTCCTTTGAACAATAACTATTGATTATTTCTCATATATTGTGCATGGTGTATTACGGTGTATTGGTGTAACTCTTATACTATTGTTCATTGCTCATTGGATATAGTTGAATGGTTTAAAAAGTTTTTAAATTGTACTTGATACTGATTCACCCCCCTCTCAATATCAACATGAATACCCAAATGAAGACTTCATTGTATGCACATATGCATATAAAGAAGGACTTGGTGGAGTCCTTAGTCAAAATGGGCTTGTTATATGTTATGAATCAAGGAAGTTGAAGGAGCATGAAAGACACTATGCCACTCATGATTTGGAGTTGGCAGCGATAGTGCATGCATTGAGGAAATGGGGACACTACCTCATGGGGAAAATTTTTGAGCTGAGGACAGACCATAATGGTCTGAAATATTTATTTGATCAACCAACTCTAAATTCTAGGCAAAGCAGATGGTTATAATTTCTAAGTGAATATGACTTGCATATAAAGCATATCAAAGGGAAAGAGAACAAAGTGGTTGATGCACTCAAAATAAGAGTGCATGAATTGCATGCTACAACCATTAGCATGTACCAATCATATTTGAAACATAGAATTTTAGAGGCTACAAAATTGGATTTGCAATACAAGGAATTAGTGGAAAAATTACAACAAAGTATTTTGCAGCAGAAAATTGAAGAAGATAAGCTAGATAATGATGAAATTCTCATGTATAGGGGCATAATTTATGTACCAAATTCCCATGAATTTAAAAATCTAATATTGAGAGAGATGCATAATGTACCTTATGTTGGGCACCCAGGTTATAAGAAAACTATTGCAGCTGTCAAGAGCCAATACTATTGGCTAGGCATGAAGAAAGTAGTTGTTGATTTTATTGCCAAATGTTTGGAATGTCAAAAGGTAAAGGTTGAACATAGACACCCATTTGGGTTGCTACAGCTATTACCCATTCCTAAGTGGAAATGGGAAGTTTTAACAATTAATTTCATCACCAAACTGTCCAGAACTATTCAGAAACATGATTATATTATGGTAGTGGTGGATAAGCTTACTAAAGCTGCCCATTTTATTCCAGTTAAGCTCACTCACAAGGCAGACAACATTTTTTATGTTTATATAAGGGAAATTTCTCGATTACATGGCATACCCAAGAAAATTGTGTCTGAAAGAGATCCAAAATTTACCTCAAATTTTTGGAGGGGATTATTTAATGGATTTGGAACAAATTTGAATTTTAGTACAACTTATCATCTAGAGTCAAATGGAAAAATAGAGAGGGTGAATCAAGTGATTGAGGATATGTTGAGAATGTTTGTGATGGATAAACCATCAAAATGGGAAGAGTACCTACACTTAGTAGAGTTTGCTTATAACAATTGGTACAAAACATATCTAAAGATGACCCCATTTGAGGCACTTTATGGAAGAAAGTGCAACACACCGATAATTTGGGATAACCTAGCAGATAGAGTAGTGGTTGGGCCACATTTACTCAGGGAAATGGAGGAGAAAATGTTGAAAATAATACAAAATTTTAAGGCTTCCCAAGACAGGAAGAAAAGCTATTCTGATAAGGGAAGAACTCACATGGAATTTAAAGTTGGGGAYCATGTATTCTTGACAGTGAAGGCCAACAAAAGTTCCTTGAATTTGGGAAATTGTTCAAAGTTGACAACTTGCTATTGTGGATCATTTGAAATCCTAGAGAGGATTGGTCCAATAGCTTATATGATTGCATTGCCTGCATCTATGCCTATTCATAATGTATTTCATGTATCATTGCTCAAGAAATATATACCTAATGCTAATCATGTTATTGATTGGAATGTGATTCAAGTGGAGCAAGAAGGCGCTTTCCAAGTGCATCTAGTACGCATTCTGGACTAGAAAATCAAACAGCTCCAAAATTGAGCCATAGGGCTTGTAAAGGTCCAATTGACTTCGTACGGTCCTGAGGACACTACTTGGGAGCATGAGGATGCAATGCGGGTATAATACCCACATATTTTTGAGGATTTTTGAAAATTTTGTTGTATATGTGTACATAATGCATTGAGAATAGTGCATAAATAAGGGAAGGGGATTGTAGTACCCCTAGGCCGAACCCAATTGTAAATATAAAATGAAAATGTACTTAAGCTAGTGAGCCATTTGATATCATTTTTGTATGCACATTTCATGGAATAGTGCGTGCATGTACTGTGCTATAAAATCATGAAGTGTGCACATTCCCGGATACCACGCACAACAACTTAAGTGCGTGCGATTTTGAGGCCAGAGAGCCTTTGTGTATATGTTGTGTTTTATATATTGGTGAGACAGTTATTATAATCTAGGAGGCTTATGTTGCATTTGGCCAGAGATCCTAGATGCTAAAAGACAGTGCACCTATTTTTGTATATGTCTCATCATTAATATAAAATACATCGTTACACACAGAACGACCTCGATAAAAGAGTATGGGGGACTAAAATCCACTAGTTGGGGAAGGGGGGGGGATAGAAGTTAAGGAAAAGGGCTAATCTAAGGACCTTAAACAAAAAATGAATATCATATTAATATTCCTTAAAGTATAAAGTATGGACAATTATTTCGTACCCGGGGTAGATTTTGTACCACACTTTTCAGTACTGTTGGAGGGTGCCCCGTGAAGTGTGGGTACTTGAATCGGATAAGGTTGGTTAGTGGAGGTTGGGATAACTACTTCTCACTCCTTCATTCGTTGTTCCACGTGACTTAATAAACTCGTTCCTTCATCCAAAAGGTCCCTTTCCACTTTTTCACTACTTTCGATTCAGGACCTCATCCACCTCGGCTGAAGATTTGGAAAAGTTATTTTCTTGTGATGTTTATCTTAGGGATTTTTGTTGGAGTGATTCTTTGTGTAGTTGTACTTAGGTTGTTTTAGTGTCCACCAATTTTGGATCATTGATTTAGGGTGGTTGACAAAACACTCTGCTGGTTGGGAAGGACCCCTGGTATTTATTTTGAAAGCGTGAAGTTGCCTCCTAGAAGGTGTGGGTTTTTATACCATTGGTTCTCCGAAGTCATTGCATGAGACTTTTGTGGACATGAAAAATACCGCAATGTACAAACTTGTGCATAAGAATGATACGGCCCAAGTTATTGAGGATACCAACCAAGGGACCCCTGCCCAAGGCGATTCTTGTGCTTTTCCTTTCTTTGGAAATGTTGGTGCCCCCTTGATGGCCACTTTGAAAATTCCTGGGTTGAATGTAGGACTACCAGTTTGGTTGTGGACCACTCCAAATGTCTCAAATTCTCTTAATGCTTCTCAGATAAGCACCTTATGTCAGAGGCATTATATCGCATCCTATTCAACCAGTGGTTGAGTAAGTGGTCACGTCGATGGAATACTTGGACGATCCCACTCTTATCTTGGAGAGTGACAAGTCTAAGGAAGTGATCTTGCCGATGCAATTTTCAGTTGATCCCACTCCTCTTTCATGGAGTGATGTGTCTTTTGATCATGTCCTTAACATTTCTAGTTCAATACCTTCTAAACAAGGGGGAAATCCACTCTCTTCGAGTACACTCCCTCCAAATCCTAGAATGGTTTCCTTTGGTTGGAATGATATTGTAGAGCCTCACCTTCCTTATTCTACACCCTTCCAGATAATGGTTGGAATTAATTAATTAAGAATTCGTCGAAGTATTGTAGATGAAGGATCCTCTACAAGACTTTTTTCATCCTCAACTTTAAAAGCTTTGGGTTCTCCCAAGATTTTGTTAGCTACCAATGAGATGTTGGATTTCTACAAGAACATCTAGAAAATTCCTCGAGATTCTTTCTCAATTTCCTATCACGCTAGGTGGGAAGACTGTCTTAGTCGATCTATTAGTGGTGCCATGCCTTTAGACTTTAATTTTCTTCTTGGGTGTGATTATGTGTATGCGATGAATGTTTTGGTGTCTATTCTCTTTCGTGTGATGCATTTCTATCTCAACATAAGCATTGTCACTATTGATCAACTTTATTTTAATAATCACCATCCTATTTCAACTTTACCTCAAGTTTCCCCTTTGTGTGTTCCTAGTGTTTGAGTAGACTCTTCCCCACCACAGGTGAATTATGTGGCATCTTATCCTCGAGGTTCAATTTCTCCTAAGAGGGATCCTTTACAATTATGTTTTCCTTCTCGAGACAATCTCTCAACAATTAATCAAGTTGTTTTTCCAAGGGGGGCATGTAATCCTTTTCTTTCCCCTCTTGGTTTGAGTAGTCTGGCATTTCCTCTTGAGTACGATCTTAATTTTTGTAAGACCTAGAGCCCTGGTATTTGTGAGATTTCAAGCCTTGGTTTCATGGATGTTGATTTTCCTTCATATGAGGCTATCCTTGAAGCTATGTTTATGGATCATCGACCTGGACTTGAACTAGAAGATTTGTAGTTTGGTTACCAAAGAATCCCTTGGCATGAGCCTAGCAATGGGCTCTACCTGGAGCATTATTATTCATAAGATTCAAGTTTGTGTGGTCCTGTACATATTGTATTTTTAGGGTTTCTTGTTTTCAAGTTCTGTATCCATTAATACTTGTTTTTATTAGAGGAATCTATATTAGACATATTAACTTCTGGGTAAGTGTTTTTGGTATTATATACAAGAATTTGGAGACATTTTTCTTTGGTACCTTTCTGTTCCATGTAGATCCATTCTGACAATTAATGATCTTGAAACTGGCATATAGGTTAGATTTTCCCCTTCATGCATTTTTTCATTGTCCATTTTCTGTTTCATTTTTCCTTAGGATCAACCCCACTGATTTGCGACATAGAACCTTCTTTGTTGTTTAGAAATGTTTTGATTCATGTGGTAGAGTATACCTTCCATGGGCATCCTAGTATAGAATCATTTTTCATCCTGGCGCTCATGCTACAATTATGTTCCTAGGCTTGGGGGTCTTGGTTAGTCTTGCCATGAGTTTGCATTTAAACTTCATGCTTCTTACTCTCTATTGTTTCTAGCCTTTTCCCACAAGACCCCTATCTTACATGGAATCCATAATTAATCTCTTTTCAGAATCCTTAAAATTGAAAAGATTGATGAGTGACGTTGTTCCTTGTACACTCGTTAAATGGACCTGAAGGAATGTTTGTCCAACACAATTTTAACCCTTTTTTGGAATAGACAAGACTACTTATGAAAAATGTGTACTCTAGTCTACAGGCTAGAAGAGTTCTCCTAATTTTTTTTTTATACTTTTTCCAGATCATGGGAATAAATTTATGAAAAAGGATGAGGGAGTCCATAATTAAGCTCTTTTCAGACTCCTTAAATATGAAAATATGGTAGAGTGATCTTGTCTCTATCACACTTGTTAAAAAAAAATTGAAGAGATGTCATTTTAGTATAAGTTTAACCCTTTTCTGGACCGACTGGATTATGAACAAAAAATGAATACTCTAGCCCCAGTGACCAAAAGAGTTCTCCTTGGTATGATTTTATTCTTTTTCAGACCTTGGACACTAAACTTATGAAAAATACCATCATGGGAGGTTTACTTCCCAAATTTGTGTCACAAATGCATCTGCATATTGACTGCTCACGCTTTTATGCCTAACGTCGACTTCAGCATTCTCTTGTTGAACCAATTGCCTATGCATTCCTATTAGTTCCTAGCCTTGCATTTTATTCCTTTGTGACTTGATACCTTATCCCTAGAAGGAACATCCCCTGAGTATTCTTATCCTACACATGCTTCCTTACATTGAGCATGGGTATGTTCCTTGCACTATGGAGCTACTTTTCTTACCTGCGACACTTGTTCCCTCCATTGTACACTAGAATTATTTTATTCTTTTGCAGGCTTTTATAACATGAAAAAGACAAAAGCCCTCGGGGGGCAGCTCAATTGGCAAGTGTCGTGATATAGCGTGTTATGTACGATGAGGTTCCAAGTTCAAATCCCCCCGACTTACCCATGCCTGCGGAAGGGGCATACGTATGGCACCTGGAGGTTATAGTGGTAGCGGTCGGAATCGACCCCGTGTCACGCGAGTACGAGACCGGCCCAGTTGTCGATTCCGCCAGCATAAAAAAAAAAAAAAAAAACATGAAAAAGACAAAAAAAAAAGAATGGGAAAACATTTATCTCTTTTATTGGAAATAGTCTTGTCACCCTTGAACGAAGCACAATATTGAGTCAAAATCTTATCATTTTGGATTTAGTGTGGATTTAGGAGACTTTTTCTCATTTTGAGTTTTTTCTCCCCTGGTTGGTTATTCTTCCAACTATATGGAGCATTTGTTGATGCCTCCTATGTCACAAATGTATCCCAACTTATGGTCATGCTGCTTGAGTCACATAATGTGTATGATTATGTTTAAAGGGAAGTTTTAAACCTGTGTCGACCATTCTATAGTTAGATTGTGACCTTAAAAGTAGGCCTTCCCAAGTCAGTCTCATCACCACATGTATTAGTCTTTTCGTATGATCTCTTCCAGATATTTGGATTTATGCGACCACTCATTCTAGATGATGGAGGATTCCTTAATTCCTTCATTCCATTGGCTTCCCTCCCATCGAATTTGACACATGTTTATTTGGGAGAGGGATATAGATTTATGTTTTGGTACCTTAGGGCTTATAGTCATCAGTGGCAGGTTCCCTTGCCATTAGCAGTGGGAATACCTCAATGTTCCCTGCTTGATAGTTTCTACCTGGTGGTCGACACCTTCTCATTCATTCAAACTTGTTAGATAGTACCATGGTACCTTAACTCCCATGATTATCACTATTGGTGGGTTGTATCATGTTTTTTAATGGTATACCTCAATGATTGGTAATCAAACGATGTCTCACTATGTTTGAATTTGACTAATTTATTCACATAGTGAAGACTTGTACCACGATTGATCATAGTGAAGACTTTGGGTGAAGTACGAGCATTACATATTTTGTACTCCTTCCCAAATCATATGGTTCCACCTCACATACTCATAATCACAAAGGATCAAATTGTTCATTTCTTTGGTCCCAATTATCCTCTGTTATTGATTTTGAGACATAGATCCATTGTGTATCTATTCGTGGCTATGATTTACTTTGACATTGATCCACTGTATATTCTTTGTGGGCATGCTTTCTACTTCATTTATATCACATGGATTCACCGTGTACTATTCATGGCCATCGAAAATAGTTATATTCTACATATGCCATGGATTCATAGTGTACTTTCTTTGGTGGCATGCTTACATCACTCCTGAGCATGGGTATGTCCAACTTGGGAAACAAAACTCTTTCTTAATCCTTGCTAACGATTAATTTTTTTGGATCAGTTTTTCAGTAACCTCCATGGATTCTTCGATGCATTCTGACCTCTCATATTTCATAATGTATTTCATCCATCATTTTTCTCTTCTTAACTCACACATTAGGGGGCATCTGTTATAACACAAAATGACACACCTATGCATTTGTGCCATGGCCCAACCCTTTCCCAATTCTTACTAGAATTTTCCCCCAAAAGATCTCTCAAAAATAATTTAAAAAACATTTATTGAGAGAATATCCAAGGTTTTTCCTAGTGAAACACACAAACATCCATGAATTTCCACATTACAACCCACAAAATCCCTCAAACTTTGTGAAAAATATAATAATTATGTGTTTTTGGGTTGTTTTTTTAGTTGAAATCGTTTCCCAACGAACCTTTCCCATACACAACAAAATCAAACTCCCCAAACCTATTTAGGAAGATATAAAACAAACATGGAGGGCTAAGGAGAGGTCAAGTCCTTTTATGCAAAGTTATGCTATCAACATCTAGCCAGCCTCCTTTCTCTATAATTCTCTGAGCAACATCGCCTGTAGTCTGGAAAATAATTTTCCATCACTTCTTTCTCATGTTATGTGACTATAGGGTGCCTCTTTATCACTATCTGAGTCATTGAAGGAAGATTACATTGGTTGAGTTGATTCTTGAGGATTCCTGGATGTTGGCCCTTGGTTATGGAAGAAAGCAAATATTAAGGAAGAAAGGCAAAGTACGAACTGCAGGGAAGGCACAATGACTGAGAATGGGTCAAAGTGGTCAAAGAAGAAGAAAAGAAGGAGAGAATTAAAGGAAAACAAGACATTGAATGAGAATATAGAGGAAGACACATCAGCAAGGAAAGATGGATCGTGGACAACTCAGAAAGCCAAAGAAGGCGCCAACCATTTCTTTGGAGAACCTCGTGGAAAAGAAGGAAAGACAGGATGGCAAAGCCCCGAAATTATGGTTCAAGTGGAACTAAGGTTTTAGACACCTAGGTTTTTTTGAATTTATAGTTTTTGTTCTTAGAATTCGGTCTAAGGTTGTCTGGGAGCCATTGTAATGTATAAATAAAGACCTATACAAGAGAAGAAGGGTTCGTTATTGTGGGTTAAGAGAGTGATTATTGTTGTTGCGTGAGGAGAGTATTGTGTTATGAGAATATTATTGTATTGTAATATCTTCAGCTGGGTGCAAAGATCAACCTTGCATTTGGGTGCACAGGGAAGGAAGAAAAGAAGAAAAAGAGAGAGATAGAGATTTGCAAGCTAAATGCGCATATAGAACTATATGTTTTCATAAAATATATCAAGAAACATAGTTATGTAGAGTACATAGCCCTAGGAAGAGGGTGAACCATGTATATCTTGTTTTTCTATGTGGTTGATGTTGTGTTCTTTTATTTTTGGTATTATGTTGTTGCATTATTGTGTCAGATCTGAGATATAACTATGAAAAGTAGACTTAAGTTGGTAAAGAATAACTAGATCTCTATGTGTTGTTGTTTTGGATTCACTTGCAATTCCTCTAGTTGTAGATACATGTGTCCTTCAACCCCCTATTGCTACTTTGAGTGAGATTGCATCTGCTCTGCAAGTGTTTCCGAAAGGGCCAGTAGTTAGGGCTTGTTGGTGCACTGTTAGATTTGAACCCTGGGTCTGCCCCTGTGCCAACAAATGGTGTTGTTATTGGGACCAGTGTTAATCCATAAATAATGGATTATTACCCCTTAATTGGGGAATATTACATTAGTAATGTTATTTTATTTATTTTGGCTTTAGTCCATTAGTTGTAATTATACCTCCTAGTCTCCTATATATACCAAGGAGACATTTTCATTTGGAATCATCTTGTAATTGTACATTTATGTGGGGATAAGGAGGTTTCCCCCTTGAAGAGGCTTATTAGCTGAAATTTTCTCTTTTTCTAGGCATTGAATACTTATTTTGAGGTTTTTCTATGCTATATTGATATTTGGTTCTTAACATATGGTATCAGAGCTCAAGGTCTTAGGGTTTCACTTCTACATCTGAGACACCTTGGAATTTTTTATATAACTTTTTTTCTACAACGTTTCAGAAGGAATGTCTTATAGGATATTTAGTAGATGGATGTAGGTACGTCAGGTTAAAAATTCAGCTTCTGAGGCCTTATAATTTCGAATATACAGCCTGTGCAAGATAGCGTTATGAAATCATCTTGAACTGATTCATTGCGTAATTTTCGCTATAAAAAAATTTCTGTAACTTTTCAGACCCTAAACTCTAAAGACTATTCATAGAAATTAGTAAGTTATCTGTGGTAAAAAAATTCATATTTTGGTTCATCTTACATTTTTAGATACACCCTATGGAAGATAGGGTATCTGACTAGTCGCAAGAAGGTGTTCCAGGTAAAACAATCATAACTTCTTCCTAGAGTATCCAGATTGAGTGAGACTAGTTGCATTGGATAGTGGGCAGTCTGTAGTATTTACAGTATGAGTTTCATAATTTTGTATCAATTATTTTGTGAGGGGCACACTATACAAGTGAGATCTCCTAGAAAGGCCAAAAATCAACAAGTTGTGGGGAAGTTACCATAAATTCCACTTTTCACATCCAATTTTGATCAGACCTATGGAATTGCAGAGAAGGAATATCAAATAAATACAAAAAATAAATTTTCATACCCAAAAGGGATGAAACTTTGGAGATACATCAAAAGAAATATTGTCTAGTAGAACCATCTCAAAATAAGGTTCAAAAGTGATACTTGGCCAACATGCCACCGAAAAAGGGAACTTCTACACCAAATAAGCCTCTAGACAATCCTACATGGACTCTTGATGAAGGTGAAGAAATGCCTAGGGACATAAATGATTTACAAAAGAAGACAGTAAAAAAAGATGAACTACAAGAGATGATGGAGGGTTTAAAAGGGGAGATCATGGAAGGATTGAAAATTTTCCTAATAGAGAGGACACCTGAAAGTGAAAATGTATCCCATGAAATTCATGAAGAGGACACAAGAAAGGTGAATCAAGAATGGAGAAACTCCAACTTTGGGTTGAAGACCAACCACGATCCTAAGATCGATATGAGGAAGTTTTATGTCAAGGACCCAATCACATGGATACTTCAAATGGAGAAATTCTTTGATCTACATAATGTGACACATACACAAAAAGTATGAATTTCTTCTTTATATTTAGAACCCAATCAATTTTTTTGGCATTGATGGCTTTTTTCTCGTAAATCACTCATCACTTATACAATTTTCATGGAAGAAATGATAGCACACTATGAGGATACAAGGAGCAATACCTTCTTTAGCCAATTGATAAATCTCAAGCAAAAGGGTTCAGTTATAGAGCACATTGAGAACTTCCAAAGAATGAATATAAAGGTAATAGATATTTAAGATGAGCACTTGATTTTTGTATTCATAGGAACTTTAAAGGATAACATTCAACATGAGGTTCACCTTTGGGAACCCAAATCATTGGAGAATGCATTTAGGGTGGCAAGAAATGTCGAAAGTAAAAATATGGCTATGGCTACTATAAGGACCAATCCTAACAGCTATAGAGAGAATAATGCTCCTTCTTCTAAAACACCTCAACCTACAAGGTTGACACCTCAACAATTGAAGGAAAGCAAAGAAAAAGGTTTATGATTTAATTGTGACAGTAAGTATAGTAAGGGACATAAGTGTGGTGAGAATAAATTATTCTGCATATATTGTGAAGAGGAAGAAGAACAAGAACCATCTCAAGATGAAAACATAGAAGCAATTTCGTCTGAAGAGTTGACTCCCACAATATATTGTAATGCATTGGTTGGAATTAGCACTGCTCAAACCCTCAAGATCAAAGGATATATCAAAAATAAAAAGGTAATAGTCCTAATTGATTCTGGCAGTACTCATAATTTCATTCACTATAAATTAGCCAAAGCTCTCAATTGCTTTGTATATCCAGCGCCATAGTTTCAAGTAATGATTGCATATGGAGGAACTATCAATTACTCAGAAAAATGCAATAAGATCAATATTACTATGGGGGAATATGTAATGAATAGTCCAATGATTGTTATACCCATGGGTGGTGTTGATTTTGTACTAGGAATCCAATGGTTACAATCATTAGGAATGGTGGCTTTTAATTTTCAAGAAATTTTCATGAAATTTTCATTGGAAGGAAAAGAAATCGAGTTAAGAGGTATCACAGGGAAACCCGGTAAGGTGATAAGCTCTAATGGCATGAAAAAATTATTGAAAAAGGGGCATCAAGATGTTATTGCACAACTATGCTCACTAGATGTTCAAACATCTAAGCCATCTATTCCTCTAGATCTACAAGGGATCATTGATAACCATTCCAAAGTATTTGAAGATATTCCCAAAGGTCTTCCACCCACTCGAAATCATGATCATGATATTCACCTAATTCGTAGGAGTGTTCCTCCTAACATCGGGCCATACAGATACCCTTATGCCCAGAAGAGTGAAATTGAGCCCATGGTTGAAGAAATGTTAGAGGTTGGCATTATTAGACCTAGCCAAAGTTCTTACTCTGCACTGGTGGTAATGGTATTCAAGAAAGGTGGTTCATGGCGTATGTGTCCAAATTATAGAGAGCTCAACAAGATCACTATTAAATATAAGTTTCCAATTCCTATCATTAATGAATTGTTAGATGAATTACATGGAGCAATCTATTTCACAAAGTTATATCTCCATTTAGGGTATCACCATATTATAATAAAGGAAGAAGATATCTCAAAAACAACATTCCAAATTCATTAAGCCCATTTTGTATTTTTGGCTATGCCTTTTGGCCTTACAAATGCACCTTCCACATTCCAAGGGTTGATCAATTCCATTTTCAAGCCCTTCCTTCAAAAATTTGTGTTAGTATTTTTTGATGATATACTAATCTATAGCAAGTCTTGGGAGGATCATGTGCGACATGTTGACAAGGTGCTACAACTACTAAAGGAGCAAAAATTGTATGCCAGACCATCCAAATGTTTTTTTGGAGTGAAGGAGGTAGAGTATTTGGGTCATATTGTATCTAATGAAGGTTTCAAGGTATACCCTAACAAGATTAAGGCCATGATGGACTGGCCAATTCCCAAAACATTGAAGAATCTTAGAGGATTTATTGGTTTGACAGGTTACTACTGCAAGTTTGTTCGACACTATGAAAGAATAGCAACACCTTTAATGACACTAACTAAGAAGGATGCATTTTGATGGACTCTAGAGGCAACTAAAGCTTTTGAACAACTTAAAGAGGTGATGTGCAAAGCTCATGTCTTGACCACTCCAGACTTCCCAAAAGCCTTTATTGTGGAATGTGATGCCTCGGGAAATGGAATTGGTTTTGTCCTAATGCAAGAAGGAAGGCCCCTGGCTTTTGAAATTCAACCACTCAAGGGAAAGGACTTACAAAAACCCATTTATGAGAAGGAAATGATGGCAATACTACATGCATTGAAGAAATGGCATCCTTACCTAATAGGATGTCACTTTAAGGTAAAAACAGATCATGATAGTCTTAAATACTTCTTGGAACAAAGCCTATGTTCAGAAGAACAACAAAAATGGGTAACCAAGATATTGGGTTATGATTTTGAAATCATCTATAAAAAAGGGAAGAAAAATGTTGTGGAAGATGCACTCTCAAGAAAGGATGAATATGTTGAGGCCTTTCTTTGTGTTATCTCTATCATCCAAACTGATTGGATAATAGAAGCAAGGGATGAATGGAAGAATGACGAAAAAATGTGGACTCTCATGCAAAGGTTGCAGCAGGATTCCAGTGCATCAGATACATTTACATGGAAAAATGATTCACTATGGTACAAAGATCACTTATATTTATGTAAGAACTCTCAACTCAAACAAAAGGTACTATTGGAATTGCACACCTCTCTAGTAGGAGGGCACTTGGGATTTTTGAAAACCTACCATAGGGTCAAAAAGGAATTTTTTTGGAATGGCCTTAAAACTAATGTTCAAAGGTTTGTGGCAGAATTTTTGGTTTTCCAACAAAATAAGGTGGAAACAATTAAGACCCCAGGTCTTTTACAACCATTAGTCATCCCAAGTCGGAGCTAGGAGGAGGTTTCCATGGATTTCATCACAGGGTTACCGAAGTCTGAAGGAAAGACTGTCATCATGGTGATTGTTGATAAACCGATCAAGTATGCACACTTTTGTGCACTCTCTCATCCCTTCAAAGCCAGTATAGTTGCCATCGCATTCATCGAGACAGTTCAAAAGCTATATGGTAGCCTAAAGATTATTGTAAGTGACAAAGATCCCATCTTCACTGTACATTTTTGGACAGAATTATTTTCTTGTTTGGGTACTCAATTGGCTCATAGCTCATCCTATCATCCTCAATCTAATGGACAAACTGAGATAGTGAACAAATGTCTAGAAGGCTACCTTCATTACTTTGTCTCTGATAAACAAACACAATGGTTCAAATGGTTACCCTTGGCAGAATGGTGGTATAACACCTCCTTTCATACTGCAAAAAAATGACACCATTTATGGTACTCTATGGATACCACCCTCCTTCCATCACTTCTTCTCTAAAAGAAAAATCTAAGGTTCAAGCAGTGGAAGATAACATCAAACATCAATAACAAGTTCTCCAAATATTAAAGAACAACCTAACCATGGCACAGAATCGCATGAAACAACAAGCAGATCAACATCGTAGTGAAATAAGTTTTGAAGTAGGAGATTGGGTGTTTTTAAGACTACAACCATAAAAATAGATATCCCTTAAGCAAGCCAAGAAGGATAATAAATTATCACCAAAGTACTATGGCCCTTATAAGGTGTTGCAAAATATTGGTACTATGGCATACAAATTGGAGTTGCCTGCATCTTCACGAGTACACCCAATTTTCCATGTTTCATGCTTAAAGAAGGTTATAGGTGACAAGATCCTAGTTCAAACTATATTTCTAGAACTTGACGAGGAAGGAAAAATCATATTGGAGCCTGAAGCCATCACTAACACAAGAATTCACCAGCGGAGGAATAGATCCATTTCAGAGTATCTCATTAAATGGAGGAAACTATCGGGTGAATATTCCACTTGGGAAGATGAGTCTTTTATACATAAGCATCCAAAGTTACTCAAGTGTCACGAAAAACACTTGTCTCAAGGGGAGGGGAATGTTAAGCCCTAAATAATGTCTCATTACCCCTTAATTGGGGCATATTACATAAGTAATGTTATTTTATTTATGTCGGCTTTAGTCCATTAGTTGTAATTATACCTCCTAGTCTCCTATATATACCAAGAAGACATTTTCATTTGGAATCATATTGTAATTGTACATTTATGTGGGCATAAGGAGGTTTCCCCCTTTAAGAGGATTATTATCTGAATTTCTCTCTTTTTCAAGGCATTAAGTACTTATTCTGAGGTTTTTCTATGTTATATTGATATTTGGTTCTTAACAACCGGGATCTTCTTGAGGGAATGTCAAGGTGGTTTCCATCCAAGACAAAGATTCAGAAGTGGATAGATGAACAAGAGAAAGAGTTCACTGAATATCAGAATAAAAAACCTAATATTAGTACATAGGATTCGTTTGGAAGGTATATCTTTACCAATATACACGAGAGTTTCTTTGGAGGAATTCATAAGGAGCTATATGAGTGGTTAGTCAGGTTAGTAGATACCCAATTTGAGATTAGATCTAGACCACTTGTGGTTTGGACGTCGGCACTGATCGAGAAGGTCAAGAGAGTTGATAGCGTCATGTCAAGATTAGTAGATCACTGGTTTGATAGCACCAATGGAGGGTACATTATCAAGTTTTCTATTGACAGAGTAGAGTCATATAGCCAAGTAGAGAGGTATATCTTTAAGGGATTGAGAGGAAAATTTTTACACTTTTTGAAGTTGAAGATCAATATGCTATTGCATGAGAAGAACATCCTAAAGATATAGTAAGTGGTCATATTGAAAAGCTAATGTTCAAAAACTTGGACAGTGACAACGACATAGAGGTGGGACATACGCACAGTGGGAGAACCTTCAAAGAGGTCCCTATGGTAAACCTATTTGAGCAAAGCCACAATCCACTAGAATAGGACAAAGGGTTCTACAATGGAGAAGAGGAAGATTTATTGAATGAGAAACATTGAGAGTCCACTGGGGAAGAGGAAGAGAAGACTGAAGAACCTCGTCGAGAAGAATCATACACTTCAGGAATTGCGATGACTGTCGAAGTAAGTACTATTACTCCTCCTGTTGTTTTAGTAGCGTTAAGTAACCAGAGTATTAAGAGTTATCAGCACTCAGAGAACTATTACCAGCAGTTCAGTACATAGTCAGTCAAGAAACCTAGGAAGATCTATGGCAAATGAGATGAAGCTACCTATCTTTAGGGGAGATGGATCTGAAGATCCTCATCAGCACTAGTTTTTATGTGAAGCCGTATGGAGTATGAAGTAGGTTAGTGACGAAGCTGTTAAGAGAGATCAGTTTAGTACTACCTTGAGAGACCGCGCACTGAGCTAGTACATGAAATTTGTTAAAGGAGTTGTACAGCCTAAACCATTGAATGATATCAAGACTGCATTGAGTGCAGAATTTAAGAAACCCAAGTCAAAGTCAAAGTGCATTACATAACTGAAATAAATCAAGCAGAGAGTAGATGAACTTGTTTGGGAGTTTGATAAGAGGTTTAATACCTTGACAGGTCTCTTGAGCACTTAGATTCTAGACAAACAGAATAAGGAATGGTTCATTTATGCCCTCTTACCACACATCAGAGTTCCTTTGATGCAACATAAGGTTTCTTTGCAGGTTGAGGCATTGGATATCGCCATGAAACTAGAATCAACCACTATGGGAGAATCCAACTTAGGTATGAGTCAAATTTTGAGTCATCTAACTAGATTATCTTTACAGGTTGAGGATATGAAGAAATAAAAGGGAAAAGATAAAAGAGAGGACATATAGTGTATCAAATGCAAGTCAGAGGGCCATGACAAGGAGCATTGTCCCCTGTTTAATGATTACTTGGCCTCTGGAGCTCTAAGCCCTTTGAAGCAGGTTACTCTACCCTGGTGCGAGGTATGTAGAAATAAACATCACCCTAGTGAATGTTATTACATGAAAAAATATGTCCAGACACCTACCAATATTTACTGCACATTCTATAAATATGTGGGGTATGATGAGAAGGACTGTAGGGATTATGACCTCTTGCATGAAAGGTCAAGAGATACATATAGGATTCAAGGATTGATGCAGCAAGAGGGAAATGCTACGTAGTTTAATTCTCCAAGAAGAGGAAACTTCAACCCTCGTGGTGGATTCAGCGGAAGAGGACGAGGAGGAGGCATGGGTCAAGTTCAAGGTTAGATCATTTGTTATAAATGCACCTAGTGAGGTCACTTGGAAAGGGACTGTCAGAACCCTTGTACCACTTGCAGCTACTGCAACTCGTTTTAACATGCTATTGAGGATTGCCCAACATTGTTAGCGAAACTTCAGGAGAGGTGAGGAGGAAACCAACAAGTACAACTAATATCAGAAAAACCTCATGGAGAGGATCCCAGAGTTGTTGTTATCACTAGAGGAGGCGTTGTTACAACAGAAGACAGAGTGACCCTAGGAATGACTATAGAAGAATCAAGGGTCAGAAGAGATGCAGAGAATACACAAGAGTTTGATCCGAGGAAAGAAAAGTAGACATTTGACGAGGCAAGAAGAGAATTTGAAAGAGATTAGGATTCTTTATCAAAGGCACAACCAGAAGTGAGAGAATGTGGGATGCCTCTGACATTCGATCAGTCTTCATCACCTGGAGAAGGAAAAGAGGTAAGCAAGCTTGTCAATTTCTTGTATGCGTTCATTGATTTGATTAAGGATGAAAGAGTTGTGAAAGAACTAAAACACTAGATTAGATAGTATGAGCCAGGGAAGGTAGACCCTCTGTTGAATAGAGCAGTACATAAAGTATCCAGGAAGAGAAGGAAAAACAAGGAACTACACCTTAATGATCAGATTGGAGACTATGACATAGATTATGTGATCCTCGACTTAGGGTCAAAATTCAATGTTATGACAAAGAAGACCAGGGAACTGATGGGAAAACCAAAGTTGATTTACTCCTCTATCAGGCTCAGGATGGTTAATTAGTAGGCAGAAAGTCCCTTTGGAAGACTGGAGCATGTCCCTGTGGACATCGACGGGGTAAGGATGTTTTCATACTTCGATGTGATTGAGATAGTTGATGATAGTTGTCCTTATCCTGGGTTGTTGGGCATTGATTGGGCTTTCAACAATTCGAATGTGGTTGACTTAAAGAAAATAAGAATGACAATTGAAGGTGATGGCCTTAGGGTCATTGCACCCCTAGATCCTGATGAAGGTCACAGATACACATAACCCATCAAAGAAGAAGACCGTGCATACGAGCTAGAGAATATATATAAATTGACAGCAAGGCAATAGGATTACATTATTCCTATGGAAGATGGGAATTTAAGTTGGCGAAGTGACAACGCATGCTCATCAGATTCGTAAGAATCACTAGAGAATTGGAAGAACAAAATGTATGAAGTTTCTGCATGGAGGTGTGCCATATTGACCAAGGAAGTTCATTGGATTGGCACAGAAGTAAGTAATCTGCCCACATTTGATGGTTTAAATCATTTAGAAACTTTCTTATTGGAATTTGAAGAAATTTGACAAGTACAACAGAGATTGTTGTCACTGGATGAAGCCTTGAAAGCAACGCCAATGAGATGGTGAGGAGCACACAAGAAGAACATCACGGACTAGGTGCAATGTCACACTTTGATGAAAATGTGCTTTTCAGAACAAGATGAAGGGTGCAAAGTTTGATACATAGGTCAGAGCTACCCAAAGGACCATGTGCGAAGTTGTGAGGAATCCTAGAGCAGCATTCCTCAAGAACAGTGGGTGCATAAATTCATTAACACTTTGGACACAACGCCTATTAATTGGTATCTTCAAGAAAAATTGTGCCTCGCTACTTTAGATTGGTATGGTATGAATCAAAACTTTGTAGCTACATTTTTATTTGAAAGTTAGTACCCCATAGTATATCAAGATTTACAAGTTGTAAAACATAAAGTCTTTGAGGAGGCATCTAACCTGCCTTTGGAGCAAGACGAAGATGAATGGACTGCACCTCTTCAGAAATTGCAAGGTTGTTACAATATCAATGTTGATGAAGACGATGATCCTAGGAATGAGAACATCACAGAAACTAAGGGACAGAGAGACATAGAAGGACCAGGAGTTGAACTACCTTTCATTGGACAGCCATTCAAAATCAAGAAAGTTAATATTGGGATAGAGCAAGCACCTAATCTCGCAAACGTTGGATATTATTGGGATGATGCCACTATTGACAAGATCATAGAACTACTGCATGAATATTGAGACTTGTTTCCAACCAAGTTCACAGACATGAAGGGCATTAAAGGGCCCATGGGAGAAATGAAGATCCCCTTGAAACTAGATGCAAGGTCAGTCAAGCAGAGACCTTATAGACTGAATCCCAAGTATAAGTAGAAAGTTAGGATCGAATTAGATAGAATGTTGGAAGTAGGAATCATATAATCTGTTGAATAATCAAAATGGATTAGCCCTATGGTGGTACAGGATAAGAAGTCAGGAGAATCAGAATCTGTGTAGACTTGAGGAAATTGGATGATGCCTTCTTACATGATCCATTCCCTACACCATTTACTAATGAGGTGTTAGATAATGTGGGAGGATAGGAATTTTACTCCTTCACAGATGGATTTTCAGGTTATCACCAGATCAAGATTGCTAAGGAAGATCACCATAAGACCACATTCACAACAGAATGGGGTTCTTTCCAGTACATAGTGATGCCTTTCAGATTGAATAATGCACCAACCATATTTTCTAGGGTGGTGGTCAAAGCATTCAAGGAATTTTTACATAAATGTTTGGAAGCATATTTTGATGATTGGACTGTTTTTAGCTTATTGAAAAATCACATTGAATGTTTGAGACTAATGTTGGATAAGTGAAGGCAATGTCATATTTCCCTGAACCTGAAGAAGTGTATCTTCTTTTCACCCTTTGGAGTGATGCTAGGCCATATTGTGTGTAAGAAGGGGTTGTTGGTAGATCCTTCCAAGATTTTCATCATTGTTGATCTACCTCCCCCTACTTTAGTTAGATAGTTGCGCACTGTACTGGGACATACTGGATACTATGGAAAGT
The DNA here is from genome assembly GCA_032191745.1 of Picea mariana. Taxonomy (NCBI): domain Eukaryota; kingdom Viridiplantae; phylum Streptophyta; class Pinopsida; order Pinales; family Pinaceae; genus Picea; species Picea mariana. The sequence goes on along the minus strand of JASDQU010101260.1, from coordinate 397,055 downwards.
TCATCAAGGGCTCTGCATGGATAACAACACCTATGTAGAAGTTACTAAAGAAATATTGCCAGTTTCAATGGTCCAAGCAATTTTAGCAGAGCTTCGACACACTAAAACAGAATATGGTTACTGTGCCTATTTTGGTTTTCCTAGATTAGAGTAAGGAATTCCATGTGCATGTCAATTCTTCATCTATTGCATTAGGAGCAGTGTTAGCACAACCATGAGCATGAGATATTGACCATACCTTAGCCTTTTCTAGCAGGAAGCTCTCTACAATTAAGAGAAATTACACCACCACTGAGAGAGAAGGTTTATCCATGGTGTATGCGCTACAAAAGTTTCGAAACTACTTATTGGGAGGAAATTTTAAGATGTTCACTGATCACTCTGTATTGAAATACCTAGTCAACAATCCAGTTTGGGGGAAGAATATGCAAATGGATATTGTTATTCTAGGAATATGATTTTGAGATTGTGGTCAGTCTAGGGAGAATGAACAAGGGACCTGACCACTTGTCTAGGTTAGAACATGGAGAGGAACCTACCAGTTTGGAGGATACACTACCAGATGCAATTTTTTTGGCCATCAGAAAGATTGATGATCACTTCACTGAGATAGTTCAGGTCCTGTTCACAGGAATGACACCTCTCGAATATACAATCATCCAGAAGAAACAACTGGTAGTTTGCGCTATGGATTTTTCACTTATAGCTGGAAAACTATATAATATGGGACCTGATGAGATCTTGTGGAGATGTTTTATGGAGGTTGAATGACCACTGATTCTGGCAGAGGCACATGAAGGCATCGCAAGAGCACATTATGTAGGAAAGGCAACAATGCAAAAGGTTCTCAGAGCTGGCCTCTAGTGGCCCACTTTAGACAAAGATGCTAAGGAATACTACAAACCCTGCGATGTATGCCAAAGAGTTGGGAAACCTTCCAGAATAGATGATATACCTTTATCACCTTAGCAAACATTACAAGTATTTGAGAAATGGGCCATTGATTTTGTGGGACCTATCAACCCACCAGGAAAGTGCATAGGAGCTCGATACATTATCACTGTGACAGAGTATTTGACCAGATGGGCAGAAGCAAGAGCAATTAAGAACTGTAGTGCAACTATAGCTATGTGGTTCATATTTGATGATATCATAACCTGGTTTGGATGCCCGAATATCCTTATGAGCAATCAAGGCACACATTTTATTAATAAGACTATTGAAGCCTTGACTCGGGAATTTGCAGTCCACCATCAGAAAATCACTCCATACCATCCACAAGTGAATGGAACAGTCGAAGCTTTCAATAAGATATTGGAGACAGCATTGACGAAGATTTGTAGTGTGAACAGAGATGATTGGGATTTGAGAGTACCAATAGTGTTATGGGTTTATATAACCACTTGCAAGAAGCTGACAATGAAAACTCCCTTTAAGTTGGTTTATGGTCTAGAAGTCGTGGTACCTATGGAATATTTGGTTCCTAGCTTAAGAATTGTAGCATTCATAGATATGGATGATGTTGGCACTATTCAAAATAGGCTTGCGCAGTTGGTAGAACTAGAGAAAGATAGGTTTATTGTAGGATTCCATCAGTAGCTACAAAAGGAATGAGAGAAGGCCTACCATGACAGGAATATCAAGAAGAAAGAATTTAAGAAAGGAGATCTGCTATTGATATATGACAACAAGTTCATGAAGCATACAGGGAAGTTCCAGACACATTGGCTTGGGCCGTATGAGGTTGCCTATATTACAAAAGGAGGAGTTGCACAGTTGAAGACCCTGAATGGAGAATGGAAGGAAGGTTTAGTGAATGGGATCTGGTTGAAATTGTACTATGACAACCAAATGCCTCACAACTCTCCGTAAAATCATAAGAGGAAGAGTCTAGGTACTAGGTACAGTCTAAACTAGGTACCAGACACAAAAAATACATATTGCACAAGGAAGGGAGGGACCAAGTAGAGAGAACAAGCTAGTCTGTGCAGTCTGAAGTCAAAGTGAAACAGAAGGTTCAGACCTGCAGTGCCTCAGGACGAGTCACATGTGAGTGTCGGGGGCTTGTTGGCCCTTGTTTATGGAAGAAAGTGAATATTAAGGAAGAAAGGAGAAGTACGAACTGCATAGAAGGCAAAGTGACTGAGAATGGGCCGAAGTGGTCAAAGAAGCAGAAAAGAAGGAGCGAAGTAAAGGAAAATGAGTCATTGAACGAGAATATCGAGGAAGATGGATCAGCAAGGAAAGATGGATTGTGGAAAACTCATAAAGTGGAAGAAGACGTCAACGAGTTCTTTGGAGAACCTCGCAGAAAAGAAGGAAAGACAAGTTGGCGAAGCCCTGAAATTGCGGGTCAAGTGGACCTAGGGTTTTTGGCATTTAGGGTTTTGGCACTTAGACTTTCAGTCTAAGGTTGTATGGGAGCCATTGTAATGTATAAATAAATACCTAGATGAGAGAAGAAGGGTTTGTTACTGTGGGTTAAGAGAGTAATTATTGTTGTTGCATGAGGAGAGTATTGTGTTATGAGAATATTCTTGTATTGTAAGATCTTCAACTGGGTGTAAAGATCAACCTTGCAGCTAGGTGCACAAGCAAGGGAGAAAAGAAGAGAAAGAGAGAGAGAGAGAGAGAGATGCAAGATAAGTGTGCAGATAGAACTGTATGTTTTCATATAATATATCAAGAAACACAATTATGTGTACGTAGCCCTATGGAGAGGGTGAACCACGTATATCTTGTTGTCCTCTATGGTTGATTTTTTGTTCTTTTCTTTTTGTTATTTTTTTTTCATTATTGTGCTAGATCTAAGATATAACTGTGCAAAGTAGACTTAAGTTGGTAAAGAATAACTACATATCTGTGTGTTGTTGTTTTGGATTCACTTGTAATTTCTCTCATTGTAGACACCTATGTCATGCAACCCCCTATTGCTACTTCGAGTGAGACTGCATCTGCTCCTTAGGTGTTACCAAAAGGGCCAGTAGTTAGGGATTGTTGGTGTGTTGTTAGAGTTGAACCCTGGGTCTACCCTTGTGACAAGATTGGAGGAACCCAAAAAATTGGCTTTAAGATGGTGCCTAAAGGCTGGACTAGGTTGTAACTTACCTTTTCCACTTGTTGATAATAAAAGAGTCTTTTTCCATTGGATTTTGTCTTCAACGTAAGCTAATATTCATTCTTACTTTGAATATGACATATAATTCACATGCTTTTGATTTCATAACTAATTTTGTTGCAACCATTGTTTTGTATCTATCTTATAGGCTGGTTCTAGTAGAAGATTATGAAATCTTCAATGAATTGGAGTGGGGATATGTGGTATACCTAGGGAGGTAATATGGGGTACCTAGGGAGGTACCCAATGGGAATGTAGTTATGTGTTATTAGTGGAAGTCATTTAATATATGGGAATGTGGTCATTGAATGTAAGGTGGACTAGGTCCACTATATTAATAAAGGCTCACTATGGTAGTTGGATGTAATAAATGTGAGAAGGCTCTCTAGAAGGTTCCTAGGAGATAGGGAGAACTATATAAAGAAGTCTAGGCAATGTAATGAAACATAGTGAAGAATATTGTGATTGTACAAGCAAGGATTGCTTGAGGAGTTTTATCCTTCCATAAGGATTAATATATGGTGTTACCCTATCTCAAGGGTTTTCTCTATTTATTGTGTTCATGTTAAGGTGAATGGTTTATGGTTTGTTCTTGGTATTATTGAAGTGTATTTGCAGATCTGGTATAGGTACTTAATAATTGGTATCAGAGCACTTTCCTTGGCCAAAGAAGGGAAGATTTGTTTTCTCTTTTTGCATAATTTTTTTAGGGAAGAAAAAGAGGGCGGCGCACTTCAGGTTCAGATCTAAGGTTTTATGAGCTGAATTTGGAAAAAAAAATTGAGTATTTGAATTCCTCTCGGAAAAATACCCAATTTCAAAAAAAAAAAATTAGCCGAAACGGAGTTCGGGAAGTAAAGTTATGAGCATTTCAAATTCAGCAATTTTTCATGGATTTTCCGGAAAAATCCGCGATTTTCTGTCGTAACTTATTGTTCTATTTTTTGGGGGTTTTTCATAGAAATATGTATTTTACAGGGAAATGTGATGGCCCTAGTATTGAATCATTCATTAAAGACAGAAAATCAGCATGGGAAGATACTTGGACGCATTGGGTATCTCTCAAATTGCAAGGTGATGCTGTCGTTTGGTGGAAATCACTTGATTATGATGAGATGATGAGACTTTCCAATGTAGAATTTGAAAAAATATTGTTAGAMAAGTGGTCTCATGGAGAAAATCAGGATAAAGAGAGAACCAAGAGTATATTTTCAGGTGAAAAATCTATATTACAGGTTYAGGGTTGTATTCATAAAGAAAATATCATTGTTTCTATTAACCCTAGTTGCATGCATAATTTTATCAATGTTCAGTTGGTTAATAGATTGCAAGTTCCAATAAAGAATATTCAAAGCATAGATGTTGAGGGTGAAAAGGTTCAAATTTTTCAAGATTTGAAGATTACCATGGATAAATATGTGTTTCATTCAGATTTTTATGCTATGGATATGGATGAAGTGGATGTTGTTTTGGGATATCCTTGGATAGAATCAGTGGGTACCATTAATATTAATGTGAAAAAGAAGTTTTTAAAGTTGTGGTACAAGAAAAAGAAAATCACATTGCAGGATGTGTCTCTTATTAAGACAGATGGACCCATGGAAGATAGCAAAGAAGTTATTGCACAGTCTGAAGTTGAATCAAAGGCAGAGTCTACAGAAGGAGATGAAGCAAAACTACTAGGTCCAATATATTAATAAAGGCCCACTATGGTAGTTGGATGTAATAAATGTGAGAAGGCTCTCTAGAAGGTTCCTAGGAGAGAGGGAGAGCTATATAAAGAAGTCTAGGCAATGTAATGAAACATAGTGAAGAATATTGTGATTGTACAAGCAAGGATTGCTTGAGGAGTTTTATCCTTCCATAAGGATTAATATATGGTGTTACCCTACCTCAAGGGTTTTCTCTATTTCTTGTGTTCATGTTATGGTGAATGGTTTATGGTTTGTTCTTGGTATTATTGAAGTATATTTGCAGATCTGGTATAGGTACTTAACAGGATCAACTTCAAATGGAAGAACAAGGTGTAGTTTCTTTTCTCCTCCCTATCCCTACTTCCTCCTAGTTTAAGTAGTTATTTTATTTATCGTTTGTGTGCTTTTCATTGAGGGGAGATTGTTGTCTCTTCCACTTAGTTTTTCTCTGTTGTGATCCAAACCCAATATCATAGGGGAAAAATCCATTAATCAGTGACAGGTTCCTTAATTGTCACTATGTGTGTTCTCTGGTAGTTGTAGCTTGGCTTTGTTCTCTAGTTCGCTCTAGTTCACTCTTATTTGTTCTCATTGGTATGCAATAATGATTTACACTTAAGGACATTCTTCTATTTTTTTGCTTTCATGATGACCGTACCTATCTCATTCTGCCTTAAATAACTTTTCCAATCCACCACTTTGGTTGATGAGTTGTTCCATAACTGCATCTTGATTACAAAATTTGTCATGTGATTTATCCTCCGTACTGCCAATCTGTCATGATTTCTGGTGGATTTTCCCACTTAATACTTATACGACACTTTTATGACCTGTCACTCCCATTGCGTAACCATCATTTTCGTGCTTTAATGCTTTTAACAGTCTTGTCAAAGTTGTGAAACTGTGCACTGGTTTATTGTTGTTTTATCTGCATGCTCCATAGTTTATCTCATCAATGTCTTATGTCCTATCTTAGCACAGTGCTTTGTTGAAGTGTGATGACCATTCGTTATGTGCAAGTTCTTATACCTTGCTACTCAAATGCTCTTTTTATTTTCCCTATATCTACTTTTTATTTGTTTTCCCTATTTTTCTTGCATACTATGATACAACTACTATAATAGATGTGTTCTAGTGCAACCCAAATTACTACACAACCTATCGAATGTCTCTATAGAGTTTCTACCGATTTCCATTCACCATTCCTTCCAATACCTCTCCATTCAAGGTTTCCAACTACGCAACACATGTCTCTATTATTTGATGAATCACATAAGGTCCTAACAAGTGCATTCTAAACATCCATGGATGCTGCATATACTTGTTGTCATAGAGTAGTACCAAATCTAACTTCCTTAAATATATGCAGATCCTGATTCCTCCTGTATTCTTGTACTACACCATCATCAGACTGATCCACTCAAATTATTCTACTGGTTCGATGATTCCTTCATCCAACATCCTATTTATTTCAAATTTTACCTTCTCCTTGTACCTAATATTTAGCTTGTAAGGCCTCTGTTAAGCCCTAATATTGGCTCATTACCCCTTAATTGGGGCATATTATATTATTTATGTTATTTTATTTATATTGGATTTAGGCCATTAGTTGTAATTATACCTCCTAGCTCCTATATATACCAAGGAGACATTTTCATTTTGAATCATCTTGTACTTGAACATTTAAGTGGGGTAAAAGGAGGTTTCCCCCTCGAAGAAGCTTATTATCTAAAATTATCTCTTTTTCAAGGCGTCGAGTACTTTTTCTAAGGATTTTATATGCTATATTGATATATGGTTCTTAACATATGGTATCAGAGCTCAAGGTCTTGGGGTTTCGCTTCTACATCTGAGACACCTTGGAATATTTTCTATAACTTTTTTTCTACAACGTTACAGAAGGAACGGCTTGGAGGATATTTAGTAGACAGATCAAGGTATGTTGGGCTCAAAATTCATATCCTTAGTCCTTATACTTTTGAAGATATAGCCTGTACAAGATAGGTTTTTGGAATCATCCTGAACTGAGTCATTCTCTATAAAAAAAATTCTATAATGTTTCACACCCCAACCTCCAAATCCTATTTACAGAAATTAGTAAGGTATACTTGGTAAAAATTTTAGCTTCTAGGTTATCTTAAATTTGTAGAGACACCCTATGTAAGATAGGGTATCTAACTAGTCCTATTGACTAGTCTCAAGAAGGTGTTCCAAGTAAAACAATCATAAATTATTCCTAGAGTATCCAAATTGCATGGGACTAGTTTAATTCGATCGTGGACAGTCGGTAGTATTTCTGGTGCGAGTTTCAGAGTATTATATCAATTATTTTGTGTAGGGCACGCTATACAAGTGAGATCTCCTGAAAAGGAAAAAATTCGACAAGTTGTGGGGAAGTTACTGTAAATTCCACTTGGCACATCCAATTTTGATCATACCTATGGCATTGCAGAGAAGAAATATCATAGAACTACAGAAAATAAAGTTTCATACCCAGAAGGGCTGAACTTGGGAGATACAACAGAAGAAATATTGTCTAGCAAAACCACCTCAAAATCAAGGTTCAAAAATGATACTTGGCCATCATGCCACCAAGAAAGGGAACTTCTACACCAAATAAGCCTCCAGAAAATCCTACTTGGACTCTTGATGAAGGTGAAGAAATGCATAGGGACATAAATGAACTACAAAAGAATATGGATTCAATGGAGGCTAAGTTGGATACTAAGATGGATGGTTTAAAAGGGGAGATCATGGAAGTATCAAAAACTTTCATAACAGAGAAGACACTTGAAAGTGAAAATGCATCCCATGAAATTCATGATGAGGAAACAAGGAAGGTGAATCAAGAATGGAGAAACTCCAACTTTGGTTTGAAGATGAACCACGTTCCTAAGATTGATATGAGGAAGTTTGATGGCAAGGACCCAACCACATGGATACTTCAAATGGAGCAATTCTTTGATCTCTATAATGTGCCACATACACAAAAGGTACGAATTGCTTCTTTATATTTAGAACCTAATCAATTTGTATGGTATCAATGGATTTGTTCTTGCAAATCACTCGTCACTTGGACAATTTTCACGGAAGAAATGATAGCACACTATGAGGATACAACAAGTAATACCTTCTTTAGCCAATTGATAAATCTCAAGCAAAAGGGTTCAGTTACCGAGCACATTGAGAACTTCCAAAGATTGAATATAAAGGTAACTGATATTCTAGATAGCACTTGATTGATGTATTCATAGGAACTTCAAAGGATAACCTTCAACATGAGGTTTTCCTTTGGGAACCCAAATCATTGGAGAATGCATTTAAGGTGGCAAGAAATGTTGAAAGTAAAAATATGGCTATGGATACTAGAAGGACCAATCCTAACATCTATAGAGAGAACAATACTCCTTCTTCTAAAACACCTAAACAATTGGAGGAAAGAAAAGAAAAAGGTTTATGCTTTAATTGTGATAGCAAGTATAGTAAGGGACATAAGTGTGGTGAGAAGAAATTATTCTACATAGATTGTGAAGAGGAAGAAGAAGAAGAACAAGAACCATCTCAAGATGAAAACGTAGAAGAAATTTCATCTGAAGAGTTGACTCCCACGATATCGTGTAATGCATTGGATGGAATTAGCACTCCTCAAACCCTCAAGA
>JASDQU010101260.1:356009-367472 GCA_032191745.1 Picea mariana | reverse complement strand
TGCATGGGGATCTGGAAGAAGAAATCTTTATGAAGCAACCAGAAGGTTATGCTGTGAAAGGAAAGAAGGAGTTGGTATGCAAGCTGAAAAAGTCCCTGTATGGTTTAAAACAATCACCAAGGATGTGGTATCAAAAATTTGATACTTATATGCTGGGACTTGGCTTCACAAGAAGTAAAGAGGATCACTATGTGTATTCTAAATTAATTGGTGATCATTTGATTTATTTTGTCTTGTATGTGGATGACATGTTGTTGATAGGAAACAACAAGGAGATTATCCAGGATGTGAAAACTCAGTTGTCCTCTAAATTCGACATGAAGGATCTTGGTGCTTCAAATTTCATTTTGGGCATGGAAATTAAAAGAGATTGAAAAAGGAGGAAACTCTATTTAAATCAGAGAAAATATGTAGAGACAATATTGCAGAGGTTTAATATGCAAGAATGTAAACCGGTTAAGGTTCCTATTCCTGTTGGTGTAAATTTATTTGCGGATCAGTGTCCCAAGACACATGTAGAAGAGGATGACATGTCTCATGTTCCATATGCGAGTGTAGTTGGCAGTTTGATGTATGCAATGGTCTATACTAGACCAGACATTGCACATGCAGTGGGATTTTTGAGCATGTATATGTCAAAACCAGGGAAGGAGCATTGGACAACAATAAAAAGGGTTTTCAGGTATTTGTGTGGCACTACTAGCTATGGATTGTGCTATGAAGGAAGACCGGGATTGGACATAGTGGTCGATATACATGTATTTGTGGATGCATACTGGGCTAGAGATTTGGATCGTAGGAGATCCACAAGTGGGTATGTGTTTAACCTGTTTGGAGGAGCAATAAGTTGGATGAGCAAAAGACAGGCTGTAGTGGCACTTTCAGCTACATAATCTAAATACATGGTAGCCACTCATGCAAGTAAGGAAGCAGTATGGTTACAAATATTGTGTTCAGGTATTGGGTTTGTACAAGAAGTTGTAAGGATAGAGTGTGACAGTCAAAGTGCAATTTTCTTGGCAAAGAACCCTGCTTATCATTCAAAGACAAATCACATTGATGTTCAATATCACTTTGTAAGAGACATGATTGAAGAAAATAAAGTATCACTGATGAAGGTGGACACTTTGAAGAATGTTGCAGATTCATTAACAAAATCTATGAGCACTGAGAAGTTCTCTTGGTGTAGAGAATCCATGGGCATTGCTGCCCTGGATTGTTGACTATGTAACCCTGCAACCCCCTGTGTGCAAAGAAAACAACAAGTGGGAGAATGTTGGGTATGTGTTATATTCTTTGCACGAGTAGTAGTGTCTGAGCATCTGCGTCGGGCACGCAGGGGGGTTAGAGGGGCGTGTAGTGCCCCCAAATTTTTTTTTCGCACCGGGACGACATATTTCCGGGACCACATGATATTTAGGTGGTTTTTCGGAACATGATTTTTTGCCGATGGTTTTCTATTTTTGGTTAAAGAATTAGGGTTTTGGACTAATCCAGGTCATTGGGTTAGGGTTTTGGATGCCGCTAGCTCCTATATGTATATTGTATTGTAAAAAATGTAACGTAATGTATGAATATAATGTATGTTGGTTTTCCCGGTTTGGGTTTCCAGGTGAAAAATATCTGTGTAATGTTTGCATTTGACATTGTATCTTTTATGTTCTTTTCTGAATATCAGTTTGCAGTAGGTATTGTACAAGGTTAGAATTTACAGTGATTAAGTATCTTTGTAATACTATTAATTGATTCTCTAAATGATTTTCATTATAAGTGTGTTTTGATTTGAAACACTAGGACTTAGAGTCTCTTTCTTAGTTTAGATCTGATTTATGCACTAACCATGCACATACAGTGTTATCATCTCACAAGCTTACATGATCAGATTGATAAAGAGTGTAACATAATTTAAAACAATTATACTGTATGAAATTTTTGGCGTCATTGTCGACGAGATGCTAAAAGGGATTAGGAAATTTATGATTTGTTTTTCTTGAGTATTTCAAATTTCATATTTTTCTTCCGTGTGATTTATTTTTTAAGTGCTACCATTCTAGATACGGTGAAATAGTGAGTGGTAAGATGCAAAGATGACCTCACTGCAGAATTTCTATAGTGTAACAACCTAACACATTCACTATAGTGAATATGTTGTTTCACTGCATCTAAATTATGTTAGTGTTGTATGAATAAGGAAAGAGACAATTAGGGTAGATTTAGATAAATCGGTAGAGAAGTTCCCATTACTCCACTTGCTTCAGAAAAAAGTTGTTAGGGACCTAACCCCTCACGTAGGTAGAATAATATATTCCGATGTAATAAAGGTCAATATTACTAAGGCCAAGAAATAAGGTAGAATAAGTCCAATGTAAGAAGACCTAATAGAAGCTTCCGCTTCTAGAAGGATCTTCCTATAGATGGTACTTTTGATAGACATATTTAGTATAAATAGGAGTCGAGGGTATGATAATTTTTTTCTTGGATATTATTGTAATAGAGCTCTGCTCTACTGGAGGTTTCCCCCTCGAAGAGGCAAGTGAACATTTCTCTTAGTAATCAAAGTTCTCTTCTGGTGTTATTCTAGTATCATTTTGGTATTATTGTGATGTTGTTATGGTTATATTGTTGTTCATCTACCACTTCTAGCTATTTATTTCTGTTCTGCATACATTTTTATATCTGGAATATTACAAGTGGTATCAGAGCACCTTCCTTGTCAGAAAATTGTGGGTTATTTTTTTTCAGGTTAGAGATGTATTTTGACGTCTTTAAGCTATAGATATATGTCGTTACATGCATAAATCCATGGTCAGGGATTCATACATGCAGGAAATAAAAGTGGTACTTAAGCGCATATCTATTGGCCACTCTTGTAACCCTTGTTCGTACCCCTTCGAGTGGTAGTGCATCAAAAAACACTTGCATATGGATTGGCCTATATTTCCTAAAGCCCTCGATAGATAAACTGATTGGTCACTTGACTACTATAGTGCCACCAAGAACAACACTCGAGAATATACTCTCTAGTACCCGGGTTGTCGGGTAGTACAGATAAGGGCACAATCTAGCCTCCTTAGTTGGTTCCCTAATATATTGGGCCAAGTACTACTATTGGACCCTGCACATATATCAGAGAGATATAGCACTAGGAAAACCCTTGTCTGTAGAACCCTTGAATACCTAACCTTTGGGGACAGAAAAAAAAATAAAATCAGACAAGATCTATTGCTGCACAATTGTTTCATGCATTCGAGCTTCCAAATTATTACACATTTCTTCCTGATTAAACATTTGGGAATTTCATCACTATAATATTCTTTAGATCAGAGTATAACTCCGCAGGTGTAAAAAAAAAATAAAAAATTGGAACCTTTTGGCACCATTATTTGAGACCTATTCAATTAGATTTCTCTCTTCTCCCTTATCACATTCATACCTATCAGTTTTCAACAAATTTTTTGACCCCACCTGCACCTTTTCAGTTCCCTCATCATCATGGCCCATACTCGTAGCCAAGAGTTGGAATCTCGCTTCAATACTTTGCACTCTAATTTCACAGAGACCCAACAATAAGTGAGACAAATCAGTGCCAATATTTCCACCATCAATAAAAACATGCATTCCTCCATCGTCGCCTCAATCGAGGAACTCAAACAAGACCTCAAACAAGAAATTACTACCCAAATTGAATCTGTCACTATGATGATCTGCACCAAGATGCATATCCCTGCATATCCTCCCTTATATGAACCACCTTTGCATATCGAAGGTGAAACTTCCTTGCATTCCCATAATTTTCATCCCCATCAATTTGAGGATGACCTACGCCTTCTACATGTGGATGTGACCAAATTTGATGGCTTAGATTTCACTGGATGGGTAAATCAAATGGAACATTATTTCTCATTGTACGACATTACAAATGATTTGGAAAAACTTCGGTATGGTATTCTCCATCTAGATCAAGAACATTGGCAATGGTGGCAATGGAGAAAAACTGCCTGCCAAGGGTATGTTGCTTGGACACACTTTGTAGTAGATATTTATGAACACTTTGACACTGACACCAACCATTTAGGTCATTTGAAAAATTTGAAACAATGTGGTATAGTGGAAGACTTTATAGTTTCTTTTGAGCGAATGGATTTTCGTACAGAGGGCATGTGTAATGATTTTTTCTGAGAATGTTTTATCAGTGGCCTCAAGGATGCAATTTGTGCCCATGTCCTCATGGATAGGCCTCATATTTGGGTGGAGGCTACTAAAATAGCTAAGGAAGCACAACAGGTTATCTCTTCTCAAAACCATAAACCCTCCTTTATTCCTCACACTAAACTAGTAAATCCCACTCCTCCTTCTACTCCACTAAAGATCCAAAAATTGACCAAGGATGAAATGGTTGAATGCCAACTCAAAGGCCTTTGTTATAATTGTGATGACAAATATTTTCCGGGACAAAAGTGTAAGGAACACAATATTTTTATGGCCATCTAGGAGGATGTTTTGGAAGAGGATGTTGAAGCTCCCCTTGTGTCTATGTCACCTAAAACCATTGACATATCCCCTCCCTCAGACCCTCCCGAAGTAGAATTGGTCATTTCCCTAAATTCTCTCACTAGCTTCTTTGTTCCCCAAACCCTCAAGCTAATTGGTTACATCAAGCATAGGAAGGTCATCATTCTTGTTGATAGTGGAAGCACCCATAATTTTACTCATCACTGCATTGCCCAAGAAACTATTTTCTATATCCGTGCAGTCAATAATTTCCAAATCATGATTGCTAATGGTGGGTCCATGAAATGTGGAGGGCATTGTGAAAACACGCGTCTTTAAATTGGTGACTACCACCTGAAATCTCATATGTTTTCTATCGACATGGGCGGTTGTGACATTGTGTTGGGTATATAATGGCTAAGGACTTTGGATCCCATTTTGATGGATTTTAAGGATTTAACCATGCAATTCGACCAAGAGGGACAAAAATATAAGTTACAAGGCATCACCATCAGTTCCCTAGAGATCATTAGTTCCCATCGCATGGAAAATCTACTAAAAAAGGGTCAGTCTGGAATTATTTCCCAACTCCATGCCATAGAAGAAACTGATACACCCTTTGTGCCGCATGACCTCCAATCCATCCTCTCTAAACATTAAGTGGTTTTTTCCTCTTTCCAGGGACTCCCTCCTTCCCATGGTTTTCATGATCATTCCTTTCCCCTTGTCCCATGAATCCTTCCTCCCAATATCCGTCCCTATTGTCACCCCTTTTCCCAAAAAAATGAAATTGAGAAAATGGTTAAGGAACTGCTCAACGCAAGTGTTATCCACCCTAGTACAATCCCCTAATATTCTCCTATGGTTATGTTCCTTAAGAAAGAAGGTTCTTGGCGCATGTGTCCTGACTTCCGCGCCCTAAAAAACTCACCATTAAATACAAATTTCCCATTCATGTCATTGATGAGCTCTTGGATGAATTGAGTGGCACCCAGTTCTTTACTAAACTTGATCTTTATTCTGTTACCACCAGATATGTATGAAAGAGGCAAACATTCCTAAGACTTCCTTTAGAACTCGTGAGGGACACTATGAGTTTTTGGTCATGCCCTTTGGCTTGTGTAATGCTCCCTCCACTTTCCAAAGCCTCACAAATCATGTCTTCTGTCCTTTTCTCCGTCATTTTGTCTTATTTTTCTTTCATGATATCCTCATCTATGGAAAAACCTAGACAAACCATCTTTCTCATGTGGATCGAGTTCTCCATCTATTGTGTCAGCACCAAGTTTTCCTGAAACTATATAAATGTGCTTTTGGTGCCTCAGAAGTTGAGTACTTGGTTCATCTTCTTGGCAAGGCCAATATCAGGGTGGATCTTAAAAAGATTGAAGCTATGCAAGACTGGCCTCACCCAAATAATCTCAAAAGATTGTGTGGATTTATGGGCTTAATAGTTTATTATCGCAAGTTTTTTAAGAATTATAGAAAGATTGTGACACCTCTCTTTGTACTCCTTAAAAATAATTCTTTCACTTGGAATCCAACAGCTGCTTAGGCTTTTCAAACCTTGAAAATGGCCATGTGCACCACTCCACTCCTAGCCCTTCCTAATTTCACAAACAACTTTGTCCTGGAATGTGATGCTTCAGGGAAAGGAATTGGTGTTGTCCTTATGCAAGAGGGTTGACCTTTGGCCTTTACCAACAAACAATTTTCTGAGCGAAATTTGGGAAAATCAATCTATGAAAAAGAAATGTTGGCTATTCTAGATGTCATTGATATTTGGCGCCCTTGTCTATTGGGGCAAGGATTCCAAATTAATACATATCATCAAAGCATCATGTATTTTTTGGAACAATGCATTTCCTCCCTAGAGAAACAAAAATGGGTGACTAAGATATTTGGATATGATTATGAGATAATTTACAAGAAAGGCAAAGACAATGTGGTTGCGAATGCACTTTCCTGAAAATATGAAGATCAAGGGTCCATTTTTTCTCTCTCCTTCATTGTACCAGATTGGCTCCAAGTTGTTCACCAAGAATGGCTACATGTTCCCAAAAGTTTGCATATGATACAACAATTGCAGTCAAATTCTCTAGTTTTCCTAGGGTACTCTTGGCTCCATGATGAGATTCGATACAAAGGCCATTTGTATTGAAGTAAATAGTCAAAAATTAAATCCACAGTACTTTCTGAGATTCATGCTACATGACCCACAGCTGGGCACTTCGGGTTTACCAAAACCTATGACAGGGTTGTTGGAGCCACCCCTGTTTTTTCACCTCGCGCAATTTTAAATGTTTGAGACATGAGATATAAAGTTGTTTTTCTTTTCCTTCTGAAATCATAAAACTCTGAAATCTTGTCGCCTGAATAGCAATGCTTTTTCACTTTCAAAAAAGGATCCATTTTTTGCAAGCATGTTCGCTCTATTGTTTTATTTTGGGATATCGCAAGTCGGACACTGTAATTTTTGAATTCACAAGTCCCGAGTCGCGAAACTACGAACTCATTTTTTCAATTTTTCACCCAAGGCATTGACTATGGTAAAACCTTTAACCCTTGATTAAACATCATCGGGATTTCACGCCTCGGCATTCGTCGAACCCAAGTTTTTGTTCTTACAGCCCCGATAGCCGAGAACATGATAACTTTTGTGAGAACCTTGGTCGAGAACTAAAGGTAAAAAACTAACCATGGTTAGTTTTGGTTCTCGGCACTTCGTTGCTCGGCACTTTCTTTCATCGAGTTAAGATGTCCAAAACTCTGATTCACGAAGTTGCGACATAATTATAGCAAGATTAATTAGTCACCTAATCTAAGATTTCCTTCTCTTAATTCGAGCCTTAATTATTGCCACATCGCGATATCACGACTCGACATATCATTCCCCCAAAAGTTTGTCTTCGAGTTCCCGAGTCACGATATGGCGATTAAGTTAGTTATATAATTAAGGATGCACCAAATCACAATTATTGTTAATTAAGGTAAAATCGGCACTCGCAGCCTCATGAGTTGAAGAGTCAAAATGTGAAAAGGAAATTCACGATACAGCGAAAGACGAGAAAATTCCTTAAGTCGTTAAGATTTAAAATTTTAGAGAAATGAAATTAAGCAAGATACGTCCCGCGCATCGAGGTTGGCACACTTCACGAGGGATTTACTTGCTCTCCATAACCCGATTGCCTATCAAGCCACCGAACATTGATGACATTAATGGAGAATTAGGGTAAATCCACGAACAAATAAGATCGGATTTATACATTAAATTTGGTTTTATTTGCGATTTGACAGACTTATTTTAAAAGGTCTATTGTAGAAGAGCGAAAAATCAAGCGTCAGCTATGGCCC
This sequence comes from Picea mariana, assembly GCA_032191745.1. Classification (NCBI taxonomy): domain Eukaryota; kingdom Viridiplantae; phylum Streptophyta; class Pinopsida; order Pinales; family Pinaceae; genus Picea; species Picea mariana. The sequence continues at coordinate 359,627 of JASDQU010101260.1, read as the reverse complement.
CGAGGAGAGCAGTGAAAGCGAATGCCGAGGTTGCAGTGCAGGGTACAGACAACGTCTCAGATACTTCACCTCGGACTGGCGGCTCAGTACCCACCTGATCGTTTATTTTAGATATCCTGCAATCCGAGCTGGTAAACTATTCATACTCAGATGATGATAACAATGATATTGTAAAGGACGATATGAACACTAAGTACAAGACAATTGTTCAGTCGGGAATGCACCTGGTTGCAACCAGACCTCGGTTTCTCCCATACTACGACATGATCCGATGGGCATTGGATCACATCGACCTGCCCACTAGAACTATCATAAATGACCGACGGACCACAGTCGAAACTTTCAGGCCGGAGCATATCCAATCTATGTATAAGCTCCTAGCAACCTCTGAATATACATATGACAATGAATTCCTGGAGGATTTCAAAAAGAAGGAGTGCGAAGAATATGACAAAACCATGCCTGTCTTGATAAAAGATTGGGTCTCGCACTCTGCGACATTCAGAGCCAATGACAAAGGCATGTATTCAATTTCTTCATTGGAGCCACAATTTATGTATGTGGTGATGATAACATGCCGAATTTTCGGAAGGGAGGATACCACACATTTTTACATCCAGTGGGTACCTCTCATCTTTCGGGTAGAAGAAGGTAGCTCGTTTAATTGGGCAAAGATGCTCTCCAACAGTTTGTTCAATAGGGTCACAGAGTACTGGGAGAAAAAAGCAGCCGGGAGACCATCTAGATTCTTCATGTCCGCGTATATCATGGACGCGATATGCTCCATGACACCTTTTCCTTTGATGAATTGGGCTTGGAGTCCAACCCAAAAAAAAACTGTACATGAGTACCACGATAAGCTGTGGGAAAATAACACAAATAAGTTTATTTATGAGATTTTCAACTGGGTGATGGTGCCCCTGCACATCGCCATTTTTGGTCTTTCACCACCCCGCATCTCGAATATAATTGCTGCGAATCTGAGCCATATCGCGGACTGGTACGTAGAAGAAGAATTATCCTATTTGAGAGTGTTTAGAGCTATTGTTCCTCCTCTGGTGCTACCACTGTTCATCCCCGACAAGCTGGCCTGTCACAAGATTGCTCGACAAACAGTGATTGGCAGAGTGAGTAAAGAGCTCAAAGCGTCATCAAAGAAGGTATGGTCATTTTTCCCTGTTCGGCTAAATTCCTATTCCTTGTTAGATTTCAGACATGCTAAGGCTGAGGCTGCAACCTTAGAAGACTTGAGCCTAGTCTCTATTGAGTACAAAAAGCATGATCCGCAGAGAATTGTAAGCACCCATTTGGGAAATTGTGGATTAAAGAGGTTTGAACATGAGTGTTCTCCCTCAGATTATGTTTTCCAAGGGGTGAGGTCCTATGCGGAAGTCCAATTTCGAATCAGATCTCTAGCACTCGAAGACAGGGCCTCTATTTTAAAATTTCAGGAGCATAAAAAAAGATGCCTCCCTGTGGTGCTAGGAGGTTTTGGCCTTTCTAAGGATAAAGAGAAGGAAGCTGAAAGCTCCGAGGGCCAAACTTCTAACTCTGAAAAACTTCAGGAAGGAGAAAAGGAGAAGAATCCTGAACAGGAGAAGAGTCCTGAGTAGGAGAAGAATCCCGAGCAGGAGAAGAATACCAAACAAGAGAAGAGTCCTGAGTAGGAGGGGAATCCCGAAATAGAAAAAGAGACTATTGAACCTCCCAAGGAACATAGTCCAGAGGCGGAAGTAAAAAACATAGACCCACCAGAAACACAGAATCCAGAGGCAGGGACGAAGACCTCTGATCCCCCGAAAGAGTAGGATCCACTCAGCACACTAGGAAAAGCGGTGAGGCAAGTCGGGGAACCAATCACTTCAGTCACCCCTTTGCAGTCAACGCAAGGAAACATACAGGAAGGATGGATTTTTGGTGAAGAACTAAGGCCCATTAGAGCAGAAGAACTTCCTCCCAATGAGTTCTTCTTCGACAAAAAGAGAAAGGCAGTTGTGAAAAGGGAGTTCTCCCAGGAGGAAGGATCAACTGTCAAAATGTTCAAAGTGATGATCGATGGGATGAATAAAAGGAAATATGAATTTTCCACAGAGATTGTAGGAACACTAGGAGCATATGCGACGACAAATCAATTCTCGGTCGAAATGTTAAAGAAGCAGCTCAAAGCAAAAAATTGCCTGATCAAGACTCTTGAAGCCAGAGTGGCTTCGGCGACAGAGAACGCTAAGAGTCAAGTGAGTGGAGAAATAGAGCTAGCTCGATTGGCCGATAAGCAAGAAATCGAAGTCCTCAAAACCAAACAGGAACAAGCAAATTCAGTGATCCGAGATGGTCGGGTACAATCGGGTCAGCAGAGGGATATGATCACGCAGCTGCAGGCTCAGTTAGAGGTCACAGAAAGCAAGGTGATCGACATCGAGATTGTTAAATCCCAAGAAATCGATATTCAGAGCAGGATCTCCTCTGCTCAACAAAGTCTGCTAAACAAAGTAGGAGAGATTCGAGAAGACTGCTTGTTAATACATCGGATATCTGAGAATCTGATTAACAAAGAGAGAAATGCAGAAGCTGCTCGAATCACTTTCCAAGAAGCGGTGATCGCTACCAACAATAGGTTTTCAGCAGGGTCTCCCGGGCTCACCATTGCTGAACAAACTAGGGGTAATATCATGTTAAAGAATTGGGAACATGATATTACTTTAAGCAAGGAGCAGGCTCAAAAAGTGACAAATTCGTTAGAAGAGGCCGTCAATAACATAAATGGTGAGCTGTTAGGGATAGAGATTGGAGGTGACACAGAGGCACTAAGGCAGATAAATATAGATCAGATTTCTCTCGACATAAAAGAGGAGAATGAGAGAAATTCGGCGGAAATCTCTAAGATGGACAGGGTAGACCCGTCTCAAATCTACAAACATTTGATTCAACCTAGTGCACAACTTGGCGCCCTTTAACTCGTTGATGTACAAATAGATGATAAGCTTCAACAGTTGGCCCGAGAGTGCTATTTTGCCAAAGCCAGTTGTCAAGCTGAGCCTTCACAGCTTGTGTCCTAGTTTGTGGACAAATGTATCACGTACACTGAATCCATGCGGAGACAAGCACCTGGCACTTCTTGAAAATAGAGTAAGGGAAATGAAATGATTTCGCTCCTCCCAGCTGTCAAGCAGAACCTTCACAGCTTGTATTCCATTTTATGAACAAATGTATCATATGCATTGAATCTAAGCAAAAACAAGCACCTGGCACTTTTTTGAAAATGGATTTGGACAGATGGAGTGATTTCGCTCTTCTGAACCGAGAGGCAAATTTTGTATAAATAGATCACAAAAAGAAGAGATCAAGGTTGGAATTTTTGGGATCGATTGTAATAGAGTTTTTGCATGAAGGAAGTTAATACAAGCAAATTTGAAGATTCCTGATTCTGTCACGACTGTGTTACAAGTTTGTTTCGTTATGGTTTTTGTTTCTTTTCATTTTGCTCTACATAATTGATGTGTATCACTATAATTTAGTGCGACCACTACTATAGTGAAGGGATTTCACCTTTTCTGTAATTGTTTCTTGTCTTTCCTCTGCACCAGCTATCAGCGGGTGTAAGACCAATTTACATTTACA
>JASDQU010101260.1:332739-355233 GCA_032191745.1 Picea mariana | reverse complement strand
AATGTTGGGTATGTGTTATATTCTTTGCACGAGTAGTAGTGTCTGAGTGCCTACGCCGGGCGCACAGGGGGTTAAGAGGGGGGGCCGCTAGGCCCCCCCTCGGGGGGTGCAGGGGGGCGGAGCCCCCCACACGGGGGTTGGGGGCAGTTCCCCCGAATTTTTTTTTTTGGGCCGACATATTTTCGCCGTTTTCGGGCCGACATATTTTCGCCGGGCCGACATATTTCCGGGACCACATGATATTAGGTGGTTTTTCGGCACATGGTTTTTTGCCGATGGTTTTATATTTCTGGTTAAGGAATTAGGGTTTTGGACTAATCCAGGTCATTGGGGTAGGGTTTTGGATTCCACTGGCTCCTATATGTATATTGTATTGTAAACAATGTAACACAATGTGTATCAATATAATATATGCTGGTTTTGCCGGTTTGGGTTTCCAGGTGAAAAATCTCTGTGTAATGTTTGTATTCGCCATTGTATCTTTTCTGTTATTTTATGAATATCAGTTTGCAGTAGATATTGTACAAGGTTAGAATTTACACCCCTTTGCAGTCAACGCAAGGAAACATACATGAAGGATAGATTTTTGGCGAAGAACTAAGGCCCGTCAGAGCAGAAGAACTTCCTCCCAATGAGTTCTTCTTTGACAGAAAGAGAAAGGTAGTTGTGAAAAGGGAGTTCTCCCAGGAGGAAGGATCAACTGTCAAAAAGTTCAAAGTGATGACTGATGGGATGAATAAAAGGAAAGATGAATTTGCCACGGAGATTGCAGGAACACTAGGAGCGTATGCGACGGCAAATCAATTCTCGGTCGAAATGTTAAAGAAGCATCTCAAAGCAAAAAATCGCCTGATCAAGACTCTTGAAGCTAGAGTGGCTTCGGCGGTAGAGAACGCTAAGAGTCAAGCGAGTGGAGAAATAGAGCTAGCCCGATTGGCCGATAAGCAAGAAATCGAAGTCCTCAAAACCAAACTAGAACAAGAAAATTCAGTGATACGAGATGGTCGGGTACAATCGGGTCAGTAGAGGGATATGATCACGCAGCTGCAGGATCAGTTAGAGGTCGCAAAAAGTAAGGTGATCGACATCGATATTGTTAAATCTCGAGCAATTGATATTCGGAGCAGGATCTCCTCTGCTCAACAGAGTCTGCTAAACAAAGTAGGAGAGATTCGAGAAGACTGCTTGTTAGTACATCAGATCTCTGAGAATCTGATTAACAAAGAGAGAAACGCAGAAGCTGCTCAAATCACTTTCCAATAAGTGGTGATCGCTACCAACAATAGGTTTTTAACAGGGTCTCCCAGGCTCACCATTGCCGAACAAACTAGGGGTAATATCTTGTTAAAGAATTGGGAACACGATATTACTTTAAGCAAGGAGCAGGCTCAAAAAGTGACAAATTCGTTAGAAGAGGACGTCAATAACATAAATGGTGAGATGTTAGGGATAGAGATTGGAGGTGACACAGAGGCACTAAGGCAGATAAATATAGATCGGATTTCTCTCGACATAAAAGAGGAGAATGAGAGAAATTCGACGGAAATCTCTAAGATGGACAGGGTAGACCCGGCTCAAATCTACAAACATTTGATTCAACCTAGTGCACAACTCGACGCCCTTGAACTTGTTGATGTACAAATAGATGATAAGATTCAACAGTTGGCCCAAGAGTGCTATTTTTCCGAAGCTAGTTGTCAAGCCGAGCCTTCACAGCTTGTGTCCCAGTTTGTGGACAAATGTATCACATACACTGAATCCATGCGGAGACAAGCACCTGGAACTTCTTGAAAATAAAGTAAGGGAAATGAAATGATTTCGCTCCTCCCAACTGTCAAGCAGAACCTTCACAGCTTGTATTCCATTTTATGAACAAATGTATCATATGCATTGAATCTAAGCAAAAACAAGCACCTGGCACTTTTTTGAAAATGGATTTGGACAGATGGAGTGATTTCGCTCTTCTGAACTGAGAGGCAAACTTTGTATAAATAGATCACAAAAAGAAGAGATCAAGGCTGGACTTTTTGGGATCGATTGTAATAGAGTTTTTTCATGAAGGAAGTTAATACAAGCAAATTTGAAGATTCCCAATTTTGTCACGACTGTGTTACAAGTTTGTTTTGTTATGTTTTTTGTTTCTTTTCATTTTGCTCTACATAATTGATGTCTATCACTATAATTTAGTATGACCACTACTATAGTGAAGGGATTTCACCTTTTCTATAATTGTTTCTTGTCTTTCCTTTGCACCAGCTATTAGCGGGTGTAAGACCAATTTACACTTACAGAATTTTATGTTTATCTACACTATGTCAATTATGTTCATGTCAATTTCTTCTTCTGTGTATACGTGAGTTTTATACTGACAGGAATTTTACTTTATCTACAGCTAGATGTTTTTCTCTCATTCCACATCTTTTGCTAAAAATAATACAGTTACGGGAAAGGGCCTTTAGTTTGCATTCCTATTTTGTTCCTCATGCGAAAAATTCTCTTATCTCGACTGAATTGAAACAGCGTTGAAATCTCTCGTTAAATCATTTCCATACTGGTACTGTTCCTCAATGACTATACCTGCAACAACTCAACCTAATATTCAACCCGGATTATCTAACCAAATACATATCACTCTAAATCTTTTTGACATAATCCTTAAAACTGCGAACACCCGGGAGGAATTGGAACAATCATGGGCAGCCATTGAACAAGATATTACTACCTAGGAACAGTTGGAAGCTAGACAACGAGAACGTAGAAATCCTCATTAGTTTCCTATACCGAAGGTTAGTGTAATACTTTATCAACCTTTATCATACTTTCGGATTCCTTGACACTGTACTTTAAAGCCATAAGTATAGAATCAGGAACAACATCTTTCTGGCGCCGTTGCCGGGGAATGAAGTTACGAAATCTTTTCCCTGGGAAAATGACAAACCATTTCATTGATAGTGTTACTCTTTGATAGTGAACATAGAGTGCACACCGTTTTAAGGCTTGTTTAAATCTTTCACTTGGCAACTCCACTGAAACACAAATTGCTGTCTGGTAGAAAGCATACCAGATAGAACCCGGATGGCAAGTTGATTACGCGTGTTAATAATACTGAAAAAATATTAAGAGCGAGAGGCTCGTTTGAGACAAACGCTTCCGTTAATAAACCCAAAAATCCACTTTTAAAGACTAAGTGCCCTTCAGAACCTCCTACTTACGGTAGCCCTTTGTCTGATACCAAAGATCCAGAAGAAAACTATTTAGAATTTAGGAGTGAGCCACATCAGACTTTCCAATCTATAAACAAGGGTAAAGGCCCTTTGAAAAGGTCGTCGTCATTTAGCACACCAACCTTTCTTCGACAGAACTTCCCAGTTTCACCAGATTCAAAAGAGTGTGTTACACCCTCATTTCCTACTCCCAAGTCGATGGCAGGCATCAGAGGAGGAGGTGGAGGAAATCATAATGTCCCTCCTCCCGGAGTATTCGCAAAAGTAGTAGTGAGATATTCTCCCCTGGTTTTACCCGTTCCCCTCTATGGATTTTATTATAGTCTTACCTAAATCAGAAAATAAATCAGTCATCATGGTGGTAGTTGATCATTTTTCCAAGTATTCTCATTTTTGTTCTTTTCAACACCCATTTACAACATCCACTATGGCTCAACTTTTCATGGATCAGGTCTTCAAGCTTCATGGCATGCTGCATTCTATTATTTCTGATCACGACCCAACTTTCACCAACAATTTTTGGCAATAACTGTTCAAGCTACAAGGCACCCAATTTCATCTTAGCACATCTTATCATCCCCAGAAAAATGGTCAAACTAAAGTTGTCAACAAGTGTTTGGAAACATATTTGAGGTTTTTTTCCTCGAAAAGGAAAAATCAGTGGGATCAATGGTTACCACTAGATGAACGGTGGTACGACACTTCGTACCATACAACTACCCACATGACTCCTTTTGAAGCAATATATGGACAAAATGTACCTTCAGTTCTCTCCTATTTTCCAGGTGTCTCGAAGGTCCAAGAAGTTGGCCAAACACTTACAGTTCGCGAGGCTATTCTTCGTACCCTCAAAGAGAATTTTGTCATGGCCCAGAATCGCATGAAGCAACAAGCAGATCAAGTTCGCTCTGAACATCAATTTGTAGAAGGGGATCATGTGTTTCTTCGACTGTAACCTTACAAGAAAAATTCCCTCAAGGCTGACCATTGTCAGAAAATGGAGCCCAAATTTTATGGTCTGTATATCGTTATCAAGAATGTGGGATAGGTGGCCTATCAATTAGCTTTTCCCAATTATTCTAAGCTCCATCCTATTTTTCATGTATCCTTCTTAAAGAAAGTGATTGGAACTAAGTTCCAAACTCAAACCAACCTTCCTGAGTTGAACGAAGAAGGCTCCATTTGGTTACAACCACAAGCAGTTTTGGACTAGCATGAGAGTCTTTTGCATCAACGAACCATCAAGGAAGTGTTAATCCAATGGAAAGAAAAAACTCCAATAGATGCCACTTGGGAACCAACTACCATTCTGCAACAATTTCCACATCTCAAGCCTTAAGGACAAGGTTGTTTTTAAGGGGGAGGACATGTTAGGGACATAACCCCTCTAGTAGGTAGAATAATATATTTCAATGTAATAAAGGTCAATACTAATAAGGCCTAGCAATAAGGTAGAATAATTCCAATGTAAGAAGACCGAATAGAAGCTTCCACTTCTAGAAGGATCTTCCTCTAGATGGTTCTTTTGATAGACATATTTAGTATAAATAGGATTGGAGGGTATGTGGATTTTTGTCTTGGATATTATTGTAATAGAGCTCTTCTCTGCTAGAGGTTTCCCCCTCGAAGAGGCAAGTGAACATTTCTCTTAGTAATCAAAGTGCTCTTCTGGTGTTATTTTGGTATCATTTTGGCATTATTGTGGTGTTGTTATGGTTATATTTTTGTTCATATTCCATTTCTAAATATTTATTTATGTTCTAAATACTTTTTTATATCTAGAATATTACAAAAGTAACCCTTCAAATACTAACTTGTTGGCAAGGAAATCTACAAGAGGAAGACAAGTAGGAAAGACTCCAATGACAAATACAAGACCTATGGTAGGAAAATCAAGAGGGAAATGTTGGACACATTGACCACACTGAGAGGGGGGGTGAATCAGTGTCGGGATGTTTTTTCACTTCTTACAAAACTTTAGTTAGCATTTACTTCTAACATCATTACTCATTATTTCCATTCACAACTAGTTTTCTGCATGTAAACATATATCAATAACACCCATCAACAATAAAGAAACATCGTCACAATGAAAATAATGAGCACCAGATATGTGTAATTTTATTTTGTATTATTTGTTACAAGAGACTACAATCCCCGGGGTTTATCATAACCAACTAAAAAAGAGCACCAACTCCAAGAGAGCACCAACTCTCAATGCAAGACCCAACCTACGTACCTCAACACCAGCCAATATGTGAGGAATCCAACCCTCATGTACAAGACCCAACTTGTAGACAAAAAATAATATGTCCAACCTATACCAATAAAAAGTCACAATATGTACCAATCAACATGTACTATCAACCATGTATATCAATCACTCACACAACCTGTACCATCAAAATTCATCAACTATGAACAACCTAACCTATCACAACAACCTGTCACATCAACCTGTCTCATCAATAAGATCAATCAAACACGATCTAATCACATAGATCAACCAACAAGATAACTCTCATAGTGTACCAAGAATGAATAAATCATGTACCAACATCACCATACCATATACCTCATGTATATACCAATTCATGAACTAAGTGTATCATTCATGAACCCAACATATACCTCAACCATATACCAAAACACAACCAACATGAGTCCTCTAGCAATACATCAAAAATACATAATCCAAATACCATAAACCCTTACACAATACCAAGTACAAAAACCATACCTTTAACCCACAACTACCGAAACTGCTCTTTCTATAGCTACCAAAACCTATGTTTACAAAAAAAAAACCGCGGCTACATAATTGTCATTTTCTGCAGCTACCAAAAATTTCTATAGCTATTGAAACTTATGGCTATATAAACACCCATGGATACATGATTTTCATTCTATGCAGCTACAGAAACTCACAGCTACATAATTGTCGCTTTCTGTAGCTACTGAAACTTGTGCTTCTTCAAACCTTCGTTGCCTCAGATTCGTCAATGATGTACCTGCAATAAACCTTTCACCAAATAGTAGATATTCAACATGCTTAAATATCATTTACACAAGAGACCCTTCCTCTCTTATTTATACTTCTCCAAGTATCTTCCTCTCGGGGTTATCATCTAACCAAATTTACCCAACTTCCTTCTTTTGGGGCTAACCCACTTATAACCACTTGTCCACTTACAACCACTTTTCCAAAAACAGTAAACTCTCCACTTCTAGGTGCAACTAATTTATTTTTAATTGTTTTAATTTTGCATCACTTAACCCATGACTAACCACTTTTACTGGTCAACTTCTTCTAGGAGCATCTACAATAATTTGACTTATTTGATCTTTTAGGGGATTCTAGACACACATGAGGGTTCTCCAACTTCACATGGCAATAACTCTATAACTGTGAGGAGTTATGTGACGTTCTACATATCAATGGAAATGGAATGATATGTACTATTCATATATAATAATATCATTGACAAATTCATTGACATTCATTACATTATTCTTCAAACAAACTTGGGTTCCATGACCACACTACTAGGAATTCCCAACCACCTAACCATTTGGACTTCGCAAAGTGTATTCCCATGAGGGATTTCACCATAAGGGGACCACTTTGGAGTTCATCCATTTGGAACTTTCTATAAACCATGACAAGACATCAATGATACAATGATACAACAATGATCAACCTTTACATCAATGATACAATGATACAATAATGATCAACCTTTACATCAATGATAACACATCAATCCATATACTCACCTATACATCTATGACATCACCATAAATAACACAATCCATGTACATATCAATGATAATGCATCACTATGAAACCACTTGACATCAATCCTTTTATATCAATCCATTGGCATCAATGAAAACAAAGTACAACAATCTCCCCCTTTGGCATTGATGGCCCTTTAGTTCCATTTGAAGGCTATAAATTGAGCCATATCCAAGCCTTGAATAATTGAACAATTCAACTTGGAGAGCAAAGAAACTTTGGAGAAATTTCACTTCATATTGTGTCTACATCCCTTTGTCCTTAAAAGTATGAAATCCTTGTTCAACCCCCAAGCTCTTCCTTATTTATGATGAAGAACCTCATTGAATCCTTTATATGAGCTTTCCTTTGGTGGAGGATTGAAGTGGTGGAGGCCCAGCTGGAGGGACTTAGTTTCTCGGTTCTGATATGTGCCATTACATAAGATTTTCACCTATGTACTTCTGTTGATTATTTTAATATAAATATTATTTTCTCGTCCAATTGATATCTTGCAAATATTTGAATTATTATTACATGGGAATTTTTGTTATGTATGTTAATGGATTATGATGATCTATATGCTAAAACTATATATTATAACCTTATGCTTGTGTTTCTTGGTTGTTGAGGACAAATTGTAGGTATAAATCTTTGGGTTGTGTGCTCAACGATGGTCTTAATTGAACGTCTGAATGAGGTAGGCTCGTAGCCTCGTCTCGCTAGAATTCCATTTATATATCATACTTGGGATTAGATTTGATTTATGTGTGTCATTATGTCTATTGTAGTTTACCCCTTTCCATAGAGATATTTTCCTCATAATAGAATTGGCAACCATACTGGGGATTGATACTCTTTTTGGGGGTTTGGAGTGTTTTTCTCCTTGATTTTCTCTCTGTTAGCCTGATTTTCCTTGTTGCCTACTGATTGACAACCTATTTTTACTTTTCATCTAAGTTTATTGTCTTAACCCTTCCCTTAGCAGTGTTTTATTGGGTATACACAATTTTTCCCTTGACAAACACATACATACATGAGTAGTCTTCCTTTAGGGTGCATATATATGCGAGTTTTGCTCAAATAGTTGCTACGTCATATATTTAGTCTTACTGGATGAGTTTGGTGTTTGTTGGATGATTTTGGTGTTTGGTGGGTGAGTTTGGTTGGTTGTTGAGTCTTCATGGGTCTCTGTCCTGACTACTAAGTGCTTACAGAGTGATAGGAAGCCTTCTTATTGTTGAATTTTCTGGCAGTTTTCTTTCTTATCATATTTTTCATTGGTTGTCCTTGGACATTGGTCTGAGTGTTTTCTTCTTGATATCCCACTTGGCTTGTCTCTTTTTTCTTACAGTAGGGTATGCTTGTGAAGTTGCTATTTAGTCCTTGCATTTTCTTTTATTTATATAAAAAATAAAAAAATAATTTCTTATTTTTCATTATGGCATTTGCACTTTTGATTACATTGCATTGATTTTGACAAATGTGGAGAGATTGCATTTCATTGAAATTGTAGAGATTTCATTGGAAAAATTGCATTTAGAAGCATACCATCTCTTTGAAATTCAATACTCGTGCTTAATAGTGTTTTTATATTTTCTTATTTTTATATGTTGAGTTGTAATACCATCAACATTGTGACCACACCTCTTGAGTAAGAAGAAGCCATTAAAATTAACATTGACTAATTAAAACTGAGTAGAAACGATTTTATTTTTCAGGGTATACAAACAAGTATAGGACATAGGGCCTTGGAATAGGATTTTGTTAGTAAAATTCTCCAAGGCTATTAAACTAAACATATGTGTCTTCCCAGGGAGTGGTGAAACCCATTGTGTAATTAGTGACATCAAGAGGCTCCGTTCACACCAGAGTTAAGCATGAGGTCACACAAAGTTGGTTGAAGAGATAGCCCTCTAATATCTTCTTAGTATCAAAGATATTTCTAGGGTTTTATTCCTATTTGGGGGTCTTGCTAGTACCTTTACCTTCATGAGAGGTAATGCTTTCAAAATTTTGAGCTTTGTTACACTACCCATACAATGGACCAGACTTATGATTGTTTGTGTGAACATTGGTTATATTGTGGTGACTCTAGCTGATTGACATAGGTAGACACATATGTTACTTGTAGGGGTTATTTTGCAAACACCCTGAGTCAGATAAGGGTTAGACAACACACAACCTTTATGGAGGATTACCTCTCCGAGGGTATCTGACCGAATACATTTTTAAGTCCATGAGGGCCCTTATAATTGATTATGATACCTCCAATATTTTAAAGGGAGTCTTTGGCCCCTATTGGGAAAGACATACCTACTTTAGTGAGGGAGGCCCCTTTTCAACCACTATATCCTATTTGTATGCATTGGCCTTTTTTTCTTTATTTTGGTGTGCTCTCTAATTATTAGTTGGCCCTAGGATTTGGTTTTATATCTTGAGTCTTGAGTCATCATGGAGTAAGAAAAACCTCCTCGTAGGTCTTGTCGTTTGTTGAAATTACCATCACACCTTGATTCTTTACCGAACTTTCCTTCTAAAAGGTGTAAAGTTATTAAATGTGGTACATATATCTCCACCTCCCAGACTTGTGATCATCCAGTTATGAGTACTGATTCAAACCTGAACGTCATAGAGAGTCCCTCAACTCCTATATCTTATGTGATTAGTGGGATCCCTTTGACTCCTTTAGCCTCGACGGTTGGGGTGTCAAAGATCCCCACCTCTAGTCCTACCCAACATATGGGTTCTACTCAACCCATAGGAACGAACCCTTTTGGATATTGTTTTGGTATGCCAAGTCACAAATCTCATTCAATACCTTTGGTCCCTAATCCCTTTTCTTTTGGTATGCCCAACATGATGTCACAACTCTCATCCTCCATTCCAGTGGCTAATGAAAATCCTAGTTTTGGACCTAGGGAATGGCTCCTCTGTATTCACCTCTCCCGTTTGGTGGAGTCCATATGCCCCAAACCAATCCTAAAGTTGGAGGCTGGCCTCCTTTTTCCTTTGGGCCTAATCCTAATCTTAGTTCTCCTGGATGGAGTACTCAACTGGGTGGATAGTTCACTTCCTATATTCCTTCCTTTATCCCCTCTTCCTCCATGTAGATTCCAAAAAATACATTTATTATGGTGAATATCCCTTTGTCCCATGGAGTTCCATCCAGAGGAAGTCAGTTTCACACTATGGGAAACCCCCAACTTGGAGCCCCTTCAGCTGGGGGAAATGTATATAACCCTCATCAATCCACTTCCACAGGTATGGTGCCTATACAACCTCTTATGAATCAATTTGGAGGAGGATATTATCCTACCAGATAGGGCCATGGAATATAAAAGAACCCTGGATGGCCTATAATCCCTCGACCCTAATATTTCTCAAGATCATGGGATCAGATGCCGCAACCCTGACTCCCTTTTATGGCCACACTTAATTTTCCAAATTTGTCAAAATTAATGAATGACCTTGTGAGTCATGATCCGTTATGGCCCCCCATCCACATCAAGATTCCTTCAGACATTCCAAAATTTGAAGGCAATACTACTTTTCATCTTTGGTGTTCATCTAACTCCTTGAATGATGATTCTATTTGTTTGAGTATTTTTCAACACACCCTCACGGGGGTCGCCATGAAATGGCACATTGAACTACCCGGGGGGGGGGGGAACATACATAAACTTTAATCAGATAGTTTTAGCCTTTCTCAACCATTTCTAGTTGTTGGTTCGTTACGATACCAACATAGAAAATGTTTCAGCCCTCTTCCAAGATAAAGCCACACATATCTTGGACCATATCCAAGAGTGGTGTAGACAGAAGAGGTTGATCAAAGCCTACATTCCTCCATAGTTTTTGTTGGAGTGGTTCCTTAAGTCATTATTTCCTTATATTTCGAAGGATGTCTCTACATTCGGAGTAACATTTGAGGAAGAAGCTATTTTCAAATCCCAACAACTGGACCTCATGTATGCTCAATCTGGGATGTTGTATGAAATTCTTCCTGACACACCGTGGTCAAACTATGACCCTATACAAAATTTTGGGCCTCTTGTCAATGGAATCATAGGATCTGAAAATGATAAGTCTACAGACTTGGTGATGAACTAGTTGAAATATTTGTCTCTAAGCTAGCCTATAGCACGAAAAGATTCAAATTTTTCCTCCACTCCCAATCACTCGGTGGATGTGAATTTTGTACAGTCGTCGGCTAACCCGAATGGTAACTAGGAACCAAGAGGGAATAAATGGAAAGGACAAGGTAATAATCATAAGGGTGGGAAAAATATTAATAAAGCGAAGGATGACACTAACTATAATAGATTGAATAATAATGTTGGTGAGGGAAAGAAAGAAAAATGAAAGGTAAAGTTTCCTTATAAACTTTTTCAAGATGATCACCTTACCCACCTATGCCCCCAATTCGAGGAAGCCTTGAGGATCTTATTGCAACAACCTGTTGTGGTGACAAATTCATTTCCACATAATCAACACATGGCCTCGGGGACCCACAACACTATAAATGCGTCGAACATGATTCAAAACCCCTCAACACATGAAGTTGGCCATCTATGTGTCAATATGGTCAAGTCTTAGATTGATGTAGACACCCGATCTCATGATTACATTTCTTCACAGACCATTGTAGGTACAGAGTCTCCTCCTCCTCTAGAAACACCCTTTCATATAGAAAATTCAGAACCTACACTTCGTATTCCAAAAGGAGTACTAAAGTGCTATCCCCACAATCCTAATTCCAGAGCCACCCAGAACTGTTTGATTATCGAATATTTGAGCCAAAACCATTGTGCAATGTTGGCTTTGGAGGTGTTCCAGATGTGTCCTTCACAGAGGAACACCTTGTTATCTGCATTAGGATCTCTATACTCATGTGGCTCGAAGGTTATGAAGTTTGACATCATGTATGTTAGGCCTCACTTACCTTAACATGTGGCCTTTAAAATCCATGTGGAGTACACAAAAATTACCATCAAATGCACTAGAATTGATGAAGGTGTCACAATGTGCATGATGTCCCTAACATGTTGGAAATCCATTATATCTTCAACCCTATCCCAATATATGACTATGTTGACTGCATTTGATGGGCGTTCATTTGACCCGATGAAATTCTCCTTGCTTTTTGGTCCAGTTAGGTGGGAAGACAGTGTAGGTTGATGTCGAGGTGGTTGATGCACCCCTCAACTATAATTTCCTACCAGGGTGTAATTGGACTTATGCCATGATAGTCATCGTGTCATCCATTTTCCACACTTTATGTTTTCCTCACGAAGGGAAAATAGTGACGATTGATCAATTGTCCTTTGTGCATGTTATTCATAACACATCGGTTAGACCTTTGGTCTATGTGATAAAAAATTATCAGCAGGAAAATAAGGATGTTGGTGTTGGAATGTATTCCTCTTTGATGGGTAGCTTTGATTTCATGGCATCAATTCACCATATTCATGCCATTTCCAGCAATTCTTCATTGTCGATGAGGTCCATTCCTTTCTGTACTTAATATTTCAATGAACCTTGGACCCTACCTTCCCCTGATATGTCATACAAAGGTCAATCACACATTGGTATGGAAATGCCACTGTCAACAGTAGATCTTGCATATCATTCTATTCTTGACACTACTACTAACCTAGATCCTTCCTTCTCATGGACAGATGAGGTGGATCATTTTCTAGAGCCTGTATGGGTCGTTCAATCATCTTGTTCACATGATTTCCTTGATGATACTTTACCTTCAGATGAATCCATCTTAGAGGCCATGTATGGTCCTGATAGGCCTTGGGCCGATATGCATCATTTCTCCTATTTCCTCACAGAGCTTGTTAAGATCAAACATGATGACTTTAGATCTACCTTGAGTGAGATGGTTAGTCATGTTGTGGTTCCATTAGATATGCATGTTATTTATGTTAAAGTAAACATGGTTAATATTTCTCCTACCATATATAACACCCATGTTTCCCCTAGCTTGTAATTAATTATAAAATAGGATTACCATGCTAAGGCATGTGGACAATGTAAATGTATTATTATTAAACTGCCCATAACTGACTATTGGGGGGTCAAGCCTTGAAGTGCAAGCCATGATATATCTAGAGGAAATAAATCAGTTAATAAAGAAAGCACCAGTGGTTGAATCATCAACCACCCCCATGAATGGAATCATGGTCTAGCTACAGGATGTCAGCTCGAAGTACCACAGAGACCTGCAGACCCGAGCTTCCTTCTAACAGAAGGAACATGATAGGTCAAAAAACTTCCAGAGGAGGGAAGGTAAGATACATACAAAGATAGAAAGAGATGAGAAAGGGGGATGAGAGAACAACCTCATAAGGGAGATGTGTGAACCCAAAGGAAGTGTCAATAACATGGCCTGAAGGACCCGAACGCGAGCTTGATGATGAGGAAGCATCTAATAAACCTCGTAGGGTCGCTATGACAGATTGAGTTTATCCGAGAGATGGATTAAATTCCATAGTGATATCATGGCTTGGCATGGGGGTGGCCAGAGTGCTAAGAATGAATGCCTCTGAGCCTATGGTTGGGTTGAAAGGTGCACACCCACAGTCAGTTGGTTGGATGCAACTTGTAATAGATAAGTATTCTCATACCCTGTGAAATTAAGCTGTAATTATGTAATGAAAAGGGATATACTATGAAGGACCCAAGGATGTGTATGTTTTCTTAATGGTTATACTGTATCTCTTTATTCTCGTTTAAATTATGTATTTAAGCAAGTATGGATTGGACATGTTTTGTATTTGTAAATTCTTGCACCATGTGGTGTCTTAAGCTAGATCCATGAACTATGAGTTTGTCGACCTTGGGCACAATTTCACGTACGCATGTCGACACTCCTAGTCATTCTGAGTCCCTTGGGGGAGGGAGTCTTTTAAATATTAGGAGAGATAATGAACGTATTCACATGCTCTCTATGAGGTAGGAAGAGACCGAGGACCACTTAAGTTATAGAGTTGAAGAATGAGCGTAAGAGGTGCACGAAAGGATTCTTTCAAGTGTTAAGTTCAAGAGAAAGAGCGCAAAGCTCTTAAGCCTTTCAGAGCTAACAAAGCTCAGGAAGAAAAACAAGTTTGAAGTATCTAAAGGAAAGGTCCCTTGTTTGGAATACGAACGAACGAAATCTATTCAGAAGAAGCTACGGTATGTTGTGACTATTGGGTATGGGAAAGATCTTGGGAGTTAACCTTGGAGTCATTCGGACTTCATGAGTTCCTCATAAGGGAGGTAAAATCCCTGAGGTCCCAAAGTCCCGAAATCAACTATAAGCCTTAGATATGAGGATGCCAAGGAACCATCCCGACCATCAAATCTAGGAGGTAGATGATAGTCAAGTTACTAGAACTACCCATGACTTAAGAATATGATATCGGAGATGGATGCGAGCAGTTTAATGAGAGGAGAGGCCATCCTAGCTGTCAGATCGACTCAAATAATCATCTGAGTTACCAAATCAAACACTAGCCACTCGATTTAATCAATGGTTGGGATTCCTAAAGTGATTTGGGACTATTCATCGCCAAGAGGGACAAGTGGGGAAAGATCTAGAACTCTTGAGCGAGAGATTATGGTCAAGGAGAGAGAGGAATCGTCGAAGACCCAAAGTAGATCTTGACCATTGATCACCAAAAGACACGTGTCATCATATCAATAACTCTAGATAAATCACTTCAAGAGTTTCAGTCAAGAGTTGAAACTCCCGAAGCCTGGAGATCCGGAGATCTGAAGTTAATCTCAACCATCAGATTGAAAGGGACAAGTGGTAGAGATTCATTATCCTCGGGTGAAATAAACCTGAAGACCCGAAGAGAATCTAGACCTTCAGATCCAGATGGCAAGTGGAAACCAATTGCAAACTCTAGGTGAAAACACTTCAGGAGAATGTGATGGATAAGAGTTTGAAATCGCTGAAGTCCGAATAGCCGAAGTAGCTAGGACCATCGATCTGAAGGAGGAAAAATGTCATCAAATCGTGAACTCCAGATGGAATGTTCCAAAGGAAATGAAGAAAGGAGGATTTGAAGTTTGAGATGTCTGAAGGCTGAAGTCTCGAAGCAGATGAAAGCCATCGATTTAATGTGGACATGTGGTGCTAGATCTAGCACTCCGGGTATGAAATACTCCGGAGGAAAGTAGAGAGTGAGAGCGCCAAAGTCCCAAAGTGGAATCTCAACCGTTGATCGAGAAGGGGGTCAAATTTCATTGATATGGTATTGGTTGAAAAGCGCTAAATACCCGAAGTAGATCATGACCATTGATCGCCAGGAGGGGTACTTGTTGATATATCAGTGTCTCTGAGTGAATCGCACTAGGGTTTCAGTTGAGAATTGAGACTGCCAAACTCCAAAGACCCGAAGTGAATATAGACCATCTGATCTAGAAGAGACATGGCATAAATATATGGACTCCGGGTAAAGTCTTGAAGTAATTCATAGTCACAAGATTAAGGGGGACATGGCATGAATCTGTGGATTTCGGTTAAAGACTCGAAGTAAGTCTCGATCATCTGATTCAAGTGGACACACGATAAAAATCCACATACTTTGAGGGGAATTAAAAATTGGGACTTGATACTCTTGAACTCTAGAATCATGAAGCGATCAATGCTGTTGATTAAAGAGGATGCATGGAGGGATATCTATCACTACGGGAGAAGGTAAGCATTGAGAGTTGAAACTCCCGAAATCTGAATCATGAAATAAATCATAGTCGTTGATTTAGAAAGGTTAGATCCGATCCGAAGATTCAGAAAGTATAGATCTGAAACATCAAGTTCCGAAGCACCATCAAGGTCATAAGATCAACGGTCCCATCGCATTGTGGGGACCAAAGGTGTGCAAACTTTAAAAAGCTGAGGGTGGGCCGCGATCCAGACCACGGTTTTGGAAAAAGGACACGTGGAGGCTTAAGGTGAATTGTGGGGTGAAAATTAGTTTGTTTTCAAACCAACCTTGGTCACACCCACAATCGCGTGATTACGTAAGGCCATTTCCCAAGGTCATATCAAGGAAGGGGCTTATTAGAAAAGGATTTAGAGCACAAACTCTGAGATTTCACAGGTGCAAAGAGGAGGGTCGCGGGTATCTTTAGACCTACACCAGGAAGTTGAAAGGGTATGCATCTAATTATAGAATGATAACATCAAGGTATCAAAGAGTTGTTTAGCTCTAGAATTAGATATCCTTGACCAGGAGGTCAGACTGGTTCCCCGACCTTCCAAATTAGAAACCATGGATGGATAATTTGTCCTTTAATAAAAGAGAAAATTTTTATGCCCCATCGTGGGTGTGTTATAAATCGGTATCAGAGTATGGTTACAACACTTGGCCTACTTGGGCTCATGTATGAGTCATGTAAGGAGGTATTTTTATTTGCATTTACTCCTTGAAGAGAAGGACTACAGATTGAACCTATGATTTTGGGAATTCTTATTGAATTTTAGCAGAACAATTTCTTTAGCCCTTTGTCAAAGTGATAACTACTCTTACTGGAGTATGGATATGCTAATTAAAATTTATAATAAGACTTGAATGTGGATAGTTGAAGGTGGCAAGGTTCTGTCAAGAGCAGCTGAATCCTGAAGGATGGATGACCTGGTGTTCATAACACTGCCTCTAAGCATGGGCAGTTGTAACTTCAGGCATTAATGATGGTGGATTATATAATGGTTAATACCTTTGTGGGATTAAATGAATCTGATAGTATCAGGTAGAATCCTTGGCAGTTATAGTTACTCCTTTAAATTAAAATTGGAGTATATAACTCCTCATGACCAGAGAAAAGTGAGATGGGAAAAACCCTATGGACGTTGAGGCAAGAAAGTTTTCTTGCTAGACGTTCTCGCATAAAGAGGAAAGTGACCCTGGTTGGTTATTTCCATAAGTTATCCAAGTGGATATTGTTTTCCACCCACCTCTTCCAACTGGTTCAAAATAGTTTTTTGACAATTTTGGCAATTTACTATTTTTAGTAGTTTTAACTTTCAGGGTCATTTTGAGGGCCTAAATGAAGGTTTTTYGGGATCAAGATTCTCAATGATAGCCTAAGGAATCATTGATCCCCCAAAATGAATCTCCTTTATGATACCTTTCCAACGGGATATCATACACCTAAAACAAAGATCATATGCAAAAGTTATGACCCCAGGAAGTTGATGTACTAACTTACCCAAAYGGGGCCCACATGACTTTTGGCGCTTCAACTCCTAGGGTTAGATTTTTGGATGTCTAGGATTTTTTTCATTCCTTTTTATTGTAAAAGGGCCTTCAAAGCCTCATTGTAATAATCTTCTTGTGAATGAGTGCAACTGTCACATCTCTTCTTAGAGATAAACCGCCACCATTCCAGCAAGCTTGTTTCCGCTAAGTTTTATAGTTTCAGCTTATTTCCTTATTGAATAGAAAACCAATTTTACTGTATCTATGTTATTTTGTGTTAGAACCTATTAATAAATTGTAGTCATTTTGTTCTTCTCATAAAATCTGGATCATTGGTATGAGAGCGGTCTGCTCCTTGTCGTCTTAATGCATGTCCCCAACGAGGTCGGAGTACAAAGAGTTGGGTCTCGAACTTGTTTCTCTTGAGGACAAAATATATCACACACCCAAGTGACCTCTCATGGAAGGAGAAAATAAATATGATGAGACATGATATCCTTTCAAACTTTTGATTGAGGAAGCCCTCATGCAACAAAGCAACGAGATGATGGATAGTTTAGCGCAAATCCTTTGATGACTCCCAACAGGCGACACATCTTCTTCGAGCGGAGGTGCCACCTTCTTCGAGGTACAAATAAACTTTGATATTCCTATATTTAAAGGTCAGATAGACACATATGTTGTAGACAAGTGGTTGAATCTACTAGATGGATATTTTTCTTTCCATAACTTTTTGAATAGCGAAAAGATTACTTTTGAGCTCCTCAGAGCCGTTCCCCATGTCAAAGATTGGTGGGAAACTTTCTGTGAGCAAAAGGAAATAGAGGAACCCTCATTATTTATAGTCATGACCACCTGGGATTCCTTCAGGGATGCTATTAAGGAACAATACTACTCTGTCATAAGTTATGATGACGTGTATACCAAATGGACTACACTACAGCAAGAAAGAGACCAAGCAGTGCCATATTTCAAAAATATCTTTCATACCTTGTGCACCAAGCTGGGTATCAAAGATTCTGAGTGACATATGGTGCTCAAGTATCATGTCTCTCTGCATAGATACATCTAGACCGAAATGGATTTTTTGTACATCTTATCCTTGGGCGAGACATACGGATATGTCGTCAAAATCGAGCAGAAGATCAAACAAAAGATGCGACAATTTGGGCCTTGAAACCCTACACAAAAAAATCCAGGAAAGGGTGGCCCCAACCCACAGAACAAAGGATAGAGAAAATATGGAAAATATCAGAAGAATCAGTCCAAGCTGCCAACAAATAAGGACACCATATAGACAAAGAAAGATACCAGGAAGTGGTGCGACTTCCATGAGAGATGTTGGCATAACACTACTGACTACCTCTCAAAGCAGTCACTCGTGGCCGAAGTGAAAGCCTATGACTCACATGCAGGTTCAGACTCTGAGCAGGAACCATAAAGGGGAAGACATATTATTGACGCAGAACCCAGTGCCACCGTTGCTACCACCAAGATCCTACCTTCAAGTCAAAGGAATGCCTTTTTGAATGGTTGGTCATGCCCTTTGGTTTGAAAAATTCTCTAACCACTTTCATGAGGATGATGGACATTATCCTGTGACCCTTCACCAATACTTTTGTAGTGGTGTATTTGGATGAAATTATCATTTACAACAAGACTTGGGCCGAACACTTGTAGCATATTCAACAGGTTCTGCACACCCAGCAGCAGCACAAGCTATATGCCAACTTGGAAAAACGATTGTTTGGCATGGACAAGGTCCATTACATGGGCTACATAATTTATCAGAATGGCGTACATGCAGATCCAACCAAGATCCAAGTCATCCGTGACTGGCCAGCCCCAACCACACTCACTGAGCTTCAAAGCTTCTTGGGCCTTGCCAATTTCTACCACAGGTTCATGTTGGGATTCTCCCATATATCATGGGCCCTTAGACAAATAACCATGGGTGTTGGTAAGGAAAAATTTGCATGGGGAAGGTCCCAACAACAAGCGTTTGACGATTTGAAGAAGCGCTTGTGCTCAGCCCTAGTACTTTCTCTACCAGACTTGCAGTAGCCATTTGAGATAGAGATAGATGCTTCAGACTATGCAATTGGTGCCATTCTCACTCAGCACGGCCACCCCGTGGCCTATCATAGTGAGACACTATCAGATGTTATTTGTAAGTACCCTAATTACGACAAAGAAATTTACTCCATTGTGCAAGCTTGCTTCCAGTGGAGACATTACATTCTTGGGAAGGAGACAATCATCCACACTAATCATAAGCCACTGGAGTTCATGTAGACACAAGGAAAATTGTAGAATTATTTCCATCAAAAGTGGTCCACATACTTGCAACAATTCCACTTCAACATCAAGTATAAAATAGGAAGCACCAATCATGACACATATTGCCTCAGCAAACCACCAGTCGCAAAACTCACCACAGTGCTAGGCTACTGTGACCATGAGACCTCTGGATGGACCCAACTCTATGAGACAGACCCAAAATTCACCACAACCTACCAAATTTTGGGTGCAAACAAAGTTGTCAATAATTTCCATCTTTAGGATGGGTTGTTGTGTCATCTAGGCCATATCTATGTTCCATCAAGTGAGCGAGGGAAGTTGATATGGGAATCCCACTACAGTTAGGTGGAAGAACAATTTGGCATTGAAAAGACAGTGGCGATGTTAAAGAAACATTTCTACTGGTTGAAACTTCGACAGGAGGTCAACAAGTATATCAGGTCCTGCACTGCCTGCACTATTGCTAAACCAACCACTAAGAAATAGGGTCTGTACACCCCTCTTCCTACTCCTGAAAGGCCATGGGAATCCATCTCAATGGACTACATTTTAGGCCTCCTGTCCACCAAGTGGGTAAATGACTGTGTTTTTGTGGTTGTTGATCGCTTTTCTAAGATGGTCATTCTGGTTGCTTGCAAGAAGAACATCACAACAGAGGCCACTACCAAGCTCTTCTTTGAACGAGTCTGGGTACATTTTCGAATCCCACAAACCGTTGTCTCATATTGGGACTATCAATTTATCATCACATTCTGGTCGAGCCTCTGGTCACTATTGGACACCAAGCTCACTAAATCCATGACCTTCCACCCCCAGACAGATGGCCAAACCGAGGTCACGAATTGAATGATTGTGCATATCCTTCACATGTATAATTCAAAGCACCCTCACACATGGGATGGGAGCCTTCCCTATGTCCAAAATAGCTACAACTGAGCCCTACATAGCTCAACCCCTTTCAGGTGGGGTTGGGATTCCAACCATTGGGTCCCATAGATGTTGCACTTCCCCTTGTGGTCACCTCAACCGACTCATCTCCTGCTCCAACTGAAGCTAAAAAATCCACTTGATTCATTGAGCAGATCCATCACATCTGCTAACAGGTTCAGGGTATCCTACAAAAGTCCAATGACAAGTACAAGCAATGCCATTATCAACATCGGGTGCCACATAAGTTTCAGGTGGGCAACAAAGTTTGGTTACACTTGCAGAAAGAATATCTTATAGGAGCCCATCAAAAGCTTCTCCCACTCCTTTATGGGTTGTACACCATAACCAAGTCTATGGGGGATAATTATTTTGAGTTCAACATTCCTCCTTTCCTTGGCCCGCACCCAGTGTTCAACGTGGATCTCCTCTGCCCTTATTTCCCACCATTATTAGACACCTTAGACATAGCAGAACAACTGACACCAACAGATCTCAACCCCAAATACATACAACATGCATCCAATGATGATATTGTGGACATAGAGATCAAAGTCACTTGACAACAAAGGATCCAACTTTATCGAGTCATCAAAGCAGGGAAGCTCCTACACCAAGGCAAGTGGCTCACCCGGGGCCAAATTCAACAAAAATTTCCTCATCTGATGGGGGAAATCAATGAAATGGAGACCATTTATTCATAAGGATAGAGGATTTATCCAGGTGGATATCGGTGGCCACCCACCTCTTCCAACTGGCTCAAAACAATTTTCTGACAATTTTGGCAATTTACTATTTTTTAGTAGTTTTAACTTCTGGGGCCATTTTGAGGGCCTAAATGAAGGTTTTTAGGGTCGAGCTTCTCATTGATGTAAATTTTCATCATTGAGCCCTAAAAATGAATCTCCTCAATGATACCTTTCCAATGGGCTATCATACGCCTAAAACGAAGATCGTATGCAAAAGTTACGACCCCAGGAGGTTGATGTACTAACTTACCCAAACGGGGCCCACATGACTTTTTGTGCTTCATCTCCTAGGGTTAAGTTCTTGGATGTCTAGGGTTTTTGACATTTCTGTTTATTGTAAAAAGGCCTTCAGAGCCTCATTATAATCATTGTCTTGTGAATGAGCAGAGACATCACATCTTTTCTCAGAGATAAGCCACCACCATTCCAACAAGCTTGTTTCCACTGCATTTTACAATTTTAGCTTATTTCCTTATTGAATAGAAAACAAATTTTATTGTATCTATGTTATTTTGTGTTAAGCACCTGTTAATAATCTGTAGTCATTTCATTCCTCATAAAATATGGATCAATAAGAGAAGGCAACATCAATATGAGATATGACTGTGAGATTAGTCTTGTAAGTGATTGAAATCTCAAACTAAAGGACATTAATGATGAAATTAAACTATCAAGCGAAAGCATGAGGTTAAAAGGTGAAAGAGATGCACCTACTTATACATGAATGTGTATACATGATCATAAGTATGATTAGAAGATCCTTGGGAAAGGGAGATAGAAGCCTGATATGTCCATGTCTATGAAAGCCATGGAAAAAGTGCAAACAATAAGCTAGCATGATGAATACTTATATGTGCTTAATTATGCTTGAGTGCACATGTTTAATGCATTGTGGAGCTTCCTAATATGAAGACTAATATTAATACCAGTTGGGTATGAATGATATTAAACGTGCAAGTGATGCACATGTATGATGTAAGAGTATAGTTATAAGTATAATATAGTTGCCCCGATGAGTGAAATATAAAGCAAGAATTTCCCTTCTCCAGAATATGTATGGATACATTACACAGATGCATGTTTATATTCCTTATGGTATATTTTGTAAACTATTGAAGCTAAATCAAGGTTGAGGCCATAAAAAATAGTGCTGGATATGAAATAAGGAAGTTGCATGTTGAAGGAGTTCCCTGTGGAGGAACTGTGTGAAGACTTTGTCATGAAAACAAAGTCACAACCTTAATGACTGCTGAGAATTAAGCAGTGAGCCACAATCCTAATCCTAGATACTAGAATCCTGATATATATATATA
>JASDQU010101260.1:309689-332727 GCA_032191745.1 Picea mariana | reverse complement strand
TACCAGAATCCTGGATAACATTTTGAAAAACATCATGTAATGAATAGAAGATTAATAAATGAATATTGACCATTCTGATAACCGAATGGTAATGTGCAGGATGCACAGGTTCATATATATATACCAGAATCCTGGATAACATTTTGAAAAACATCATGTAATGAATAGAAGATTAATAAATGAATATTGACCATTATGATAACCGAATGGTAATGTGCAGGATGCACAGGTTCATGATCCATTATGAACAATAAAGTTCGCTATTAAAGCATGTTGATGTATTACGAAAAGGGTTAGGGTGAGGCATAACCAAGGCTACTTAGGGAAAAGAGCAGGAAGATCCCAACAAGGAGTAATTTGCAAAAGCAGAGAAAAGACAACAAGGCCTTAGAAATAACTCGATTGGGATGAAAAGTCCTAGGGGATGTAGAAATAGTTTGAAGAAGGGGAGCTCCCTCAATTCTTTTCTTGTTGTGTATTATGTTTTTTCTCTAGGGTGAGAAAGCTAGTACGCCATTGAAAGTAAATGTTTTTACACTGTGGTGACAAGGATTGTATTACTGTAGAAACAATTGAGAGCTGTCTATACTTCACTCATGAAAACATTAAGGATAATGTGATGAAGTGCATACATATATGCTAGGACATGTCTGAAAATGTTTTATTAATTTAAATGCTATGGTACTTGCGTTTTTAATTTACATGATGACTAATTATTTTATGATGTATGTCACGTGTAGAAAGAAATAGATTGGAACTGTTGAGAAAGATAGTTGTCAATAATGAACAACCTCAATTAGAGGATGACTATGAGAAGGTTCTTGTTGAAATATTGTTGAAGGGACTTTAAATGTCCCCGTGGAGCACCATTGATGGGATACTATCAAAGGGGGTGTTGACAGCCAAAACTGGTATAAAAAAATGTTCATGCCTATGTGGCACAAGCTATGAAAGGATTGGGTAAGAATCCCTTCTTAATTTTTTTATAGTCTTAATGTTATGTATGGAATGTTGAAAGGAAGTTGTATGCCTTGGAAACCCAAGTAGGGTATGATTCAGGAAAGAGAACCTGAGTGATGGAGGTGTGAACCTATGGTAGTAAAGACTTATTGTAATCCTCAGAAGAATTCATGAACTAATATGTGATGAATACATGGACCAATCAAGGAACGATTGGAAAAAAAAGTGCTTATAGATAGCACGTTGCATGGAATTACTTCAAGGAATTGCATGTTTTCATAAAGGGCAGACAATGGATTTCCCATTGAGGAAGGAGGACCTTCCAAAATTTCTACTTACATTGTATAGGTGTTAGAGAAAACCAAATTTGGGTGGCTATGAGTGTTGGCACCCTGGTTATTAATAAAGGAAGAATGCTTAAAGGCATGCATGTGAAAATTTTGAGTCTCATGTGTATTGATTTGGGATCGTGATCATATTGTAGCCGGAATCATAGTCCTATTGTAAGAATGAAAGAAAATGAATAAGCCATGTGGTGAAGAGGTTGGTTAAGTTCCAACAAACCATGGCCAAGAACCGGTCATAAAGTGTGACAAACTTGAAATCAATGCAAGAGTGCGGTGGGTATGAACATGGCCATGAATATTGGCACATTTGTTAAATCCTTTGAAATGTTGAATTACATTTTGAAAGGTTTTTTATGTTGAAATGAGGCATAGGCAAGGAATGGGACTCCATTTTCATGTTTATATAGATGTGATGAACTGTTAGTATGCATGGTTTTGAATATATATATATATATATATATATACATGGATTCATGGAAACTAACAATATATTTGGCTGATTGAATTTGAAAGTGCAGGAAGCAAAGGGGTCTTGGATATTGAAGCATTGTAAGCCCACAAGGAAGAACAATTTCCCACTTAGCCAAACCACTATGGGAAGGAAAGTCCCATAATTATGAATATGGTTCCTATGCGAAACAAATATGAGAACAGAATGTGGAATTTGGAAATCTGCAGATGAAAGATTTACAAGAAAATTTTTGAATTTAAAAATTTATGATTTCTCATGAATTTCTGTACTCCTGTGATACAAGTGAAAGGGAAAGATCTGTGAAGAGTGCAGAGATGAGAAAATGATCTCTCAAGTTCGAGGGAGAACTGTGAGAAATAGTATAATCCGATCGCATGAAATATAGACTGACTCGGGAGAAGGAGAGTAACCTTCGTCCCTATCTCTGATTGATTTGGGAGAAGGAGAGTAACCTTCATCCCTGACTATTTATGTGCCAGGAGAAGGAGAGTAACCTTCGTCCCTAACTTTAGCTGAGTCAGAAGGCTATCAAGATGTAAAAGAATGAAAAATGGATATTGTTGAGTCATGAGAACCCTGTGGTTATCTATGATTGCCTATAATATGTTGTGTTGAGTTAACACAAGCCAGAGGGATGCCTCGATAGAGAAATTTTGAGGGATGCCTTGAATGTAAGACTCGACACAGTCTCTGGAATTCTTCATGTGCGAGAAAACCTTGGCAAGACAAGATGGATCACTCAAGGGACTGTATAATAGAGAAGGGGATGCCTGGGCCTAGGCCTCGAGGGTGAGTGACCGTAAGGAAGAGGAGACCTTAATAGTTATTGTAAAATATTGATTGCGATCATGCACATGATGGGTAGTTATTCATGTGTGAGAAAACCTTGGAAAGGAAAGATGGATCACCCGAGGGACTGTATAGTAGAGAAGGGGATGCCTGAGCCTAGGCCTAGAGCATGAGTGACTGCAAAGAAGATGAAACCTTCATAGTTCTTATAAAATATTGATGGGGATCATGAACCCAATGAGTATGTAAAGGAAAAACAATGAGCCTGGATAACAAAAGAACCATGTGGATACAAATACAAAAACTGCGCAGATAATTATTGTGCTAAGATTATGAAATTTTCCTAGATATTTTATGCAATGTTTTCACATAAGGCTATGATTAACGTGCTTGTTGTCAAAGAATTATTGAAAGCATGTGAACAAGATTAAAGGTATGAAAAAGGACTTGACCGAGGAAGAATGATCAAGATTTCTGAAACAACTGAATGAGAAAGGCATGGCAAGTGTTTTTGAGAAATAACACCGAGGATAGTGTTCCTTTAAGGGGGAGGGAATTGTAACAACCATGTTTCCCCTAGCTTGTAATTAATCATAAAATAGGATTACCATGCTAAGTCATGTGGACAATGTAAATGTATTATTGTTAAACTTCACATAACTGACTGTTGGGGGGTGAGGCCTTGAAGTATGAGCCATGATATCTCTAGAGAAAAGAAATTAGTTAATAAAGAAAGGGACAATGGTTGAATCATCAACCACCCCCATGAATAGAAGCATGGTTTAACTGCAGGATGTCAGTTCGAAGTACCATAGAGACTTGCAGACGCAAGCTTCCTTCTGACAGAAGGAACAGGATAGGTCGGAAACCTTCCAGAGGAGGGAAGGTAAGATACATACAGAGATAACAAGAGAGGAGATAGGGGGACAAGAGCAGAAGCTCATAAGGGAGATGTGTGAACCCAAAGGAAGTTTCGAGAACATGACCTAAAGGACCCAAATGCGATCTTGTTGTTGAGGAAACATTTGATAAACCTTGCAGGGTCGTTGTGATAGAGAGAGTTTCTCTAAGAGATGGCATAGATTCCCTAGTGATATCATGGCTTGGCACGGGGGTGGATAGAGTGATAAGAATGAATGCCTCTAATCCTATGGTTAGGTGGAAAGGCACACACCCATAGTCAATTGGTTGGATGCAACTTGTAATAGATAAATATTCTCATACCATGTGAAATTAAGATGTAAATGTGTAATGAAAAGGGATATATTGTGAAGGACCCAGGGATGCGTATGTTTTCTTAATGGTTATACTATATCTCTTTATTCTCATTTAAATTGTGTATTTAAGAAAGTATAGATTGGACATGTTTTGTAGTCATAAATTCTTACGCCATGTGGTGGCTTAAGCTATATCCATGAACTTTGAGTTCGTCAACCTTGGGCATAATTTCACATATGCATGTTGACACTCCTAGTCATTCTGAGTCCCTTGGGGGAGGGTGTTTGTTAAATATCAGGAGAGATGGTGCAAGTATGCACATGCTCTCTGCGAAGTAGGTAGAGACCGAGAACCACTTAAGTTCTAGAGTTGAAGAATGAGCGTAAGGGGTGCACAGAAGGATTCTTCCAAGCATTAAGTTCAAGAGAAAGAGCAAAAATCTCTTAATCCTTTTAGAGCTAATGAAGCTCAGGAAGAAAAACAAGGTTGAAGTATTGAAAGGGAAGGTCCCTTGTTTGGAAGACAAATAAACAAAATCCATTCGGAAGACGCTATGGTCTGTTGTGACCATTGGGTATGGGAAAGAGTGTGTGAGTTAACCTTGGAGTCATTCAAACTTCGCAAGTTCGGTGAACTGAGC
Source organism: Picea mariana (assembly GCA_032191745.1). NCBI lineage: Eukaryota > Viridiplantae > Streptophyta > Pinopsida > Pinales > Pinaceae > Picea > Picea mariana. Next base: position 328,301 of record JASDQU010101260.1, on the reverse strand, counting down.
AAGTTCATTGTAATGGAGGTAAAATCCTCAAAGTCTTGAAGTCCCAAAGTTAACACTGAGCCTTAGATATGAGGATGCCTGGGAACCGTCCCAACTGTCAAATCTAGGAGGTAGACGATAGTCAAGTTACCATAACTACCCATGACTTAAGAATCTGGTAGTGAAGATGGATGAGAGCCATTTAATGGGAGGAGAGGCCATCCCAGTCATCAGATCGACTCAAATAATCATTGGAGTTATCGAATCAAACACGAGCCACTAGATTTAATTGATGATTGGGAATCATTGCAAAGTGCGAAGGTGAATTTAGTAGACCAGCTAGTTCACAGCCTGCAATCAACCCACGTCGTTGATCTCATTGGGGATGGAAGATCAATGACTAGGATTTAACTAGATTCAAGCGAGCACTTCTTAGATTACACAGGTGGGACCCCACAATAATTGTAAATCATCGATCGATGAATGGAGATCGAGGGTGGGGAATCATTGCAGAGTGCGAAGGTGAAAGTAGTAGATGCGCTAGTTTGTGGCCCGCAATTCACCATTTCCATTGATCTCGTTGGGCTGGAATATCAATGAATCTGGTTTGACTAGGTTGGGTGAGTACTTCCATATTACAGAGGTTGAGCTCTCTGATAAAGAGTATGCACATTGGGACCCCGAAATTGTCATGAAATGTCGATCGATGGACACCTCGGTATCGGTCAGATCATGACTGCCAGACCATGAATAGTTGTGAGATGGGTGGTCATGAGCCCTTTTGGAAATATGTGGAGTAATGGAGTCCCTTAGTACTGTTTTTATAAGAGAATAAAAAATCTCAGAAAATATAATGTTTTCAAGAGCGAAGACAGGAACCAAGATAGTTGAACTTGCAAGAGGAGCGAAGGCTGAGGCATTTGAACATATACCAAATTTTCCAAGTCAGAAGAAGTCAAAATATTAGGAGGAGAAGTGATAGTAGCTGCCAGATCGGTTGCAGGGAGAAGCCTAGACCGTTAGATCAACATCCAAGGAAGCAGAGAAGAAGCGTTGGGAAGGAACATATCCTAATCATCAGATTTGTACACAAAGGGATGTTAGTCATCTGATCTAAGGTAAAGTGCATGATTTTTAACATTTGTGTGCATGGGAGGGCTGATTGGCCAAGGTCCTAAATTCTCAAGGTGAATTGGGACCATTCATCTCCAAGAGGGACAAGTGGTGCAAGATCTACAACTCCTGAGTGAGAGCTTGTGGTCAATGAGAGAGAGAAATCACCAAAGACCCAAAGGAGATCCTGACCATTGATCACCAGGAGACACGTGTCCGCAAATCAATAACTCTAGAGAAATCACTTCAAGATTTTCATTTGAGAGTTGAAACTCCTAAAGCCGAAGAGCTGAAGAGGAAAAGTGAATATCAATCATCAAATCGAAAGGGACACGTGGTAGAGATCCGTTGTCCGTAGGTGAAAGAAACCCAAAGACTTGAAGAAAATATGGATTGTCATATCAAGAGGGCATGTGGTGATCGATCACGATCTTCAGGTGAAAACACTCCGGGAGAACGCGATGGATAATTATTGAAATCGTCGAAGTTCAAACAGCTGAAGCAGCTGGGAGTTGTTGATCTGAAGGAGGACACATGTCATCAGATCACAAACTCCATATAGAACGTTCCAAAGGAAATGAAGAAAGGAGGATTTGAATTATGAGATGTTTGAAGGCTGAAGTCCCGAAGCAGACGATAGCAGTTGATTTAAGGTGGACACATGGTTCCATATCAACACTCTGGGTATGAAATACTCCAGAGGAAAGTAGAGGGTGAGAGGGTCAGAGTATTGAAGTGGAATCTCAACCATTGATCGAGAAGGGGGTTGAAGGTCACTGATCTGGTCTTGGTTGAAAAGTGCTAAAGACCTGAAGTGGATCTAGGTCATTGCTCGCTAGGAGGGGTACATGTTAATAGATTGATGTCTACAGGTGAATCGGACTAAGGTTTCAGTTGAGAATTGAGACTGTTGAACTCCCAAGACTTGAAGTGAATCTGGACCATCTAATCCAGAAGAGACGTGGCTAAATCTATGGACTCCAGTTAAAGTCTCAAAGTAATTCATAGCCACCAGATTAAGGGGGACCTGGCATGAATCTATGGATTTCGGGTAAAGACCCGAAGTAAGCCTTGATCATCCGATTCAAGTGGACAAGCGATAGGAATATGCATAATTCGAGGGGAATTAAAAGTTGAGACTTGAAACTCCTGAAGTCTGGAATCACACAACGATCAACACCATTGATTAAAGAGGATGCATGGCAAGAGATTTGTCACTACGGGAGAAGGAAAGGGTTGAGAGTTGAAACTCTAAAAACCTTAATCATGAAATAAATCACAGCCATTGATTTAGAAAGGTTAGATATGATATGTAGATTTGGAAAGGATAGATATGAGCTGTCAAGTTCAGAAGCACCGTCAAGGTTGTGAGATCGACGGTCCCTTCACATTATGGGGATCGAAGGTGCACAAACTTTAAAAAGTTGAGGGTGGGCTGCAATCCAGACCATGGTTTTGGAGAAAGGAAATGTGGAGGCTTAATGTGAATTGTGGGGAGAAAAGTAGTTTGGTTTCAAACCAGCCTTGGTCATGCCCATAATCGCATGGTTACGTAAGGCCATTTCCCAAAGTCATATCAAGGAAGGGGCTTATTAGAAAATGATCTAGCGCCCAAACTATGAGATTTCACAGGAACGAATAGGAGGGTTGTGGGTATCTTTAGACCTGCACCAAGAAATCGAAAGGGTCTGTGTCTAATTACAGAACAAGACCATCAAGGTCTCAAAGAGTCATTTGGATCCAGAATCAAAGATCCTTGACCAGGAGGTTGGACTGGTTCCCTGACCTTCCAAATTAGAAACCATGGATGGAGAATCTGTTCTTTAAGAAAACAATTTTTTTTTATGCCCCATTGTGGGTGTGTTACACCATCATGATCGCATCTCTCATATTCCTGTAAAAATTGAGAACATATATGTCAGTGCAGATTGTTTTCCTGAAGAAATTTAGATCTACACCAATCTCTTCAAATAATTTCATATTGTATTCACTTGGTTGTATGAAGAGATGCCAGGGATTGACCCCAATATTATCAAACATGAGATTAAAACCTATCTAGATGTTAAGCATGTTCGGTAACGTATTAGCTGAGATGTTAATTCTAGTAAGGCCCCTGCTATTAAGGCAAAGGTAGAGAAGATACTTAATGTTGGTTTCATATACCTCACTCCCTTGACTGAATGGGTGTCTAACCATGTTCCTGTATATAAAAATAAAGAAACCGTCCATGTATGTATGAATTTTCAAGACCTGAACAAGGCTTCTACTAAACATGACTTCTTGACTCCTTTCATTGAACAAATTCTTAACAAGTGCATGGGAAGAAAAGTATTTTCTTTTATGGATGGATTTCAAAGGTATAATCAAATTCAAATGAAACCTGAGGATCAACATAAGACATTGTTTATTTGTCCTTGGGGTACTTTTGCATACCAGAAAATTCCTTTTGGCCTTAAAAACATCGAAGCAACGTTCCAATGTGCAATGACGTTTGATTTTCACAATTTCAAGCATATTGTTGAAGCTTACCTAGATGATCTTGTTGCTCACTCTCTCAAGAGAGTAGATCACTCTTCTCACCTTCGATTAGTATTTCAGAGATTTCATTACTACTACATTTGGTTGAACCCTCACAAGTGCATATTCTATGTTAGGTATGGCCATATTTTAGGATTATTAGTGTCTAAGAATGGGATCATGGTAGATCCTATGAAGGTTGAGGCAATACTTTGATTTCTACCCCCGTGCAACATTATACAAATTCAAAGTTTACATGGGAAGGCTAATTTATTACATCAATTCACAGTGAAATATGCCAATTTAAATAAGGGTTTCATGCATCTTTTGAAGAAGGATACTCTATTTAGCCCATGAATCCTTTGATGCTCGTAAGAAATATTTGGTATTGACACCTCTATTGAAGCTTCAAGACTAAAGTGGAGACTATTTGCTTTATATCATCACGTTTGAAGGGACAGTTTGTATGATTTTGGTTCAGGAGGATGATGAGCTCCATGAGCACATTGTCTACTATCTCATTTGAAACCTAGTCGATCCTGAACTTAAATACTCTCATGTAGAGAAACTAGCCTTGGTCGTCATACATGCAGTTCAAAGACTACAACATTATATATTAATTTGAAAAACTATTGTAGTTGTGGATATCAATCCATTTCAATATGTTCTCACCATGTGTATCGTATGGGGGAAATACAATAAGTGGATTGTTATTTTGCAAGAATTTGACCTTGATTTCGCTTCAACGAAGTCTAAGAAATCACTAGTTTTTGTCGAGTTGATATTAGACTTACCTCCACTATACGAGGACATTTTTCATGATGATTTGTTCGTAGATGAACATATCTTCCTTATCTCATCTTCGAACCCCTCATATGGAGACATTCTAATTTATATTAAAACCTTGAAGCTACCCCAACATTTGTCAAGAGATGATTGATGACGTATATGTCATCATGCTAAAAATTACCTCATCATCGATGATACTTTGTATATTCGAGGAGTAGATAGTATTTTACATTTTTTCTTGACTCACGAGGAATTTGAGTTTGTTCTCAATGAATGTCATAGCGGGGCTTGTAGTGGTCATTTAACCGGGCTTACGACAACCCAAAAAATATTATGAGCCGGTTATTTTTGGTTGTCAATTTTTAAAGGTTATGTTTAAGTAGTCAAGAAGTGTCACCCTTGCCGGGTGTTCACTCGAAAAATGTGCTCGCATCTATCCCATCTTCACCCAGTCATCACTATTGGTTCCTTCACCAAAGGGGGGTAGATTTTATGGACTGTAACCCAACTTTGGCTGGGGGGCACCGACATATTATCGTGGTCATGGATTACTTTAATAAATGGGTAGAGGCCATGCCTACCATTAAATATGATTGTAATACTGCATCATTCTTCAAAAACAACCAAATTATAGCCCAGTTTGGAATCCTAAGAGATATTGTCATCAATCATGGTAGTCACTTTGAAAATGAAATGATGAAATAGTTAGCATAAAAAATGGGGTTTAAGCACGACCATTCTTCCCCCTACTATCCCTAGGAAAATGGATAAGTAGAGGTGGTGAATAAATCTCTCAAGACCATCTCTCAGAAAAAATTCAACCAGAGTAAATCTGACTGGCATATGATGTTTTACCCTACACTTTGGGAATATTGAACCTCGGTAAAGAATTCCAATAGTTTCTCTCCTTTTCAGTTAGTACATGGAGTGGATTCGATTCTTTTGATTGAATGTGAAATCCCTTCTCTTAAGTTTCCAATTGAGATCCTACCTGACACATTCGATCTTTAGGAATTCCTCGTACACCTGGAGCATGTCGATGAGCAACGTCGAGATGCCTCTATGGCCATTGAAGCGAATAAATGACATGTTAAGGTTCAATATGATAATTTTGTCTGTCCTCAACAATACATTGAGAGTGACTTGGTTCTCCTATATGGCCAAGCCAAAGAACCGCTGGGGGCAGGCAAGTTCAACCCCATGTGGTTGGTCCTTATATCGTGCGACATTTCTTAGAGAAAGGAGTCTATGAATTAGAATATTATGAAGGGAATATGTTGGATGAGCCCATAAATGGGCTCTACCTTAAAAGGTATTATGCTTGAGCCCTCAATATTGGGCATGACATTTTGTATACTAGTATATCTTAGTGTATATACATCTTTTTCTTTGTGTCATCGGCTTGCTTATTGATTTTTCCCTTGGATGGAATATTTCAAAAAAGTCTTAAAATTAATTAGGATTTGTGGATAGTGCTAGTCATCATATGTGGAACATGGCTTCCACCACTTGGGTCATTTACTCACTCGAGGGCCAACTGGCATCTTTAGGTGGCATTTGTCTGGAGCTAAGAACAAATAATGTGGTTGAGTATAGTGTTGCTGTAGAGCTATTAGTTGATGCCATTTCATGTAGTGTTTGGTCTTTAGATATTTTCCTAGACTCCTAGTTAGTCCTATGCTAGTTAAACAACAATTATCATGTGTGAGATCCTACTCTACTCCGACGATTCCTACGGGTATGAATTTTGGAATGATACTTTGATTTTCTTACTTATAATCACATACCTAGAAAGTCTAATCATGTATCTAATGCATATGCTAATTATATTTTAGATTGGAATTTGTCACATAAATAAGAAAAGAAAACACATTCATGAATGTACATATTGTAACATATATAAGTAAATCTCAAGACCAATTTTTTTTTATATTTCATCCTTTCGAGTTCAAAAAATATGGTGTCATGGTACAAAATGGGGCTCACACCCTCAAAATACACATATGGTTGGTATATAATATGACCATGGAATCTATGCCTATGGAACCAGATTTGTATCATGAAAGCACACTATGATGTTTGCGAGACTCCAAAATATTCACACCCATGCATGGGGTACACCCACCACCTATCGCTTCATCACCTTTGGTAGATCCTCCACTTCAACCATAGGAATATTGTGTGTCAATCAAGAAAGGTTCCCCTACACATTATGCAATACTCTCTCTACATATCTTCCTGCTTGCTCGTCTCCTTGGCCCCTTCACTGATGTTGCGGGAATCCCTATGGTTTTTGTGGACCTACATTTGCGTAATAAAGAAAATTGTTAATACTTGATACCATACAAAATATTTGCATTTTTTTATTTTTATTGAAAAACACAAAAAAATGAAATATATAAAAAAAAATCTTACCAATATCACCGTAGGAGGAACCTAGTGGAAAAGACATTTCTGGATGCCCTCTGTATTTGATCCCGCCACAAGGGTAGTCATCAATGGCTATGACTTGTCAATGCCACCAGAAAAAGAACTCATCATTATAGGGGGTTGGCACCCTACCACCTCCTAGCTGCCTCATCATGTTGGTCCACCATGACATGGTTGGATTGCACTATCCATGTGAAGTAATATCTACTCTAGGGCTCAATCCTAGAACCCTCTTAAAGAAAAAAATACAAATAATGGATGCAAATCCGAAGTTTCTCATTTTCCCTTATTTGCAATCCATCAATTGGTTCTTCATGTTAGCCAACAGTGAGGTGCACCGGTCATAAACAATGGATCTTAAATAGTCCACCACATGGAAAATGAGTGGCCTTGATTCCTAGTGCAATGAGGCCAACCCAGAAATCCATGTGAGTATAGGAATGACAATCTTTAAGATCAAATTATCGATCACCCTGATTAGGAGTTGGCTCCCTACTTTATCTATGCCTGCAACATAGTGGGTGGAAATATACTCCTCCATAGTCATACCACCTCCAACCCCTTGGGCCTTGAGATTCACTACCTTTCCTTGGTGAGACAATCCTAGGATCAAGTATATATTGTCCACTTCAATCCTTAATGGTTTCAAATCGAGGTTGAAGGACTCTGTCTCTGGATCCCAGTAGTTTACGAACAACTGGAGTAACCTCACTTGATCCCTCATTCCCTTGAGAGCCCAAAATTTGTAAAATACAAATCTCTTTAAATATTGTTGGGCCCTTGCATCTGTTCCCACTATTGCAACTATCTCTTCATGCTCCCTCTCCCTCCATTTAATCACACTCCTGTAAAGAAGAAACCATTTTTTTGAGTTAAAACCTTTCAAAAATGTTGTTCATGGACTTGTACGTGGGATAACTTGGTAACAATCGCTTATAGGGTTGCATATATGCATGCAGGTTTCTCTTTTCCCATGTATATGGGGTCATATACATGACCCATTGAATTTTCACCCGTGTATGACCTAGTTTCCATGTTACGCCCTCTAATACTAAAAAATTGGGGCCTAAAATTAAAATTTAAACCATTGAAATTGAAGTAGAGGGGATGGAAACTTACTTGGTCCAGATGGTTGTTGATTTCGTTGATCGTAGCTCCCATAATTGACACTTGAAGATTGTGGGAAAATGTCCTAAAATTCACTATGTGGGTGAAAAAACTCAAATGGTATGGTAAAATGGTCTATTTTTACTATTAGTAGAGATTGTTTACCCACTTCCTATAGTTTGTACTAATTTTTTACTTTATGGACTAATAGTGCAGTGGGAAGACTTGGTTTTTGTGGTTTTGTCCAGGATTTTTTGCGGTTTTCAGTGTCATACTGCTCGTTCATGCCTTTAGTAGGTATATTCTTTCACCAACATGTAGGATAGGTTTTCGCTCTGTTTTTCACTCTTGTACCATCCTATGACCATGATCCATACACCCTAGGTATGAACCCATTTATTAGCAACACAGAACCTTATTAGTACTACTAGAAGTGTAGTTATTAAGTGGTAGAGGCTTACCAAACATGGGTGCCCTAGTTAGAACCTTTGTGCCATCTGGTGCCCATGCAAAATTTATTCCATAGGACCAAGAGTTCCTTATAGTCCCATTATGAATTTTTGTTTGAACCCCATATTCTTACTCACAAGCATTCTAATAGTTACCTATGGGACTCACCCCGAGTCTTGGTTAAGCTCTTTTTTCGATTCTTGAAAAAATGAAAATATTGTCGAGTGAACTTGTCTCTTTCACACTTGTTAAATGGCTTTGAAAGGACGTCTATTTGTTATAATTTTAACACTTTTCTAGACCAAGTAGACTAATTTCAAAAAAGGAATACTCTAGTCACTAGTGACTAGAAGAATTCTCCTAGGTATTATTTTATACTTTTTCAGATCTAGGGGACAAAATCTACAAAAAATGACATTTTTGGTGTTAATTTGTAATTGCATTCCATCATCATGCTTGTAGTATTGAGCCTATTATCAGTTCCTACTTTCTCGTTATAATCCTCTTACCTCAGCAATTTGCATCACTAGCTAAGAAGAGCCTTTTATATATCCTTTGTATCTTGACACCCTGTACCCTAAGAGGAAACATTCCCATGAGTGTCCATGCCCTGCATGAACTTCCTTGCATTAAGCATAGGTATTTTCCACTCCTTGAGCTAGTTTCTTACTCGTGACACTTATTTCCTCTCCTATATCATAAAATTTATTTTCCTACGAAAAAACAAAAAAATACGGGTGGGAAAATAATAGTATCTCATATCGGTAGCAGTCGTGTTGCCTTTCAATAGAGAACAAAATTTTGAGTCCATTGTCATCCAAAGTTTGGGTTTAGCATGACCTTAGGAAGTTGAGATCATTACTTAGATTTTACTCCTCCAATTGGTTATTCTTCCAGTCCCTATGGAGATTTTGTTGATGTCTCCTGCATCACAAAGTTTTATCATCAAGTTTATGTTTCCTGAGTTATCCATATGTCTCATTCTCTTGTTCAAAGGAAGTCTAGAAGCCTGTGTCGACCATTTATCAAAACTCTTCACTTTTCATTTCAGCCATACACTCAGTGTATCTCAAAGTTGCATGGAGCTGTTTTCCTACCATGCACCCTGGTCCTACTTTCATTATAGGTAGCTAACCTTGAACCCAGTAGTTGACATCTCCTCATTGGTCCCTGACTGGGAGGTTTCTCTTATGTTCGAAGGAAATAAATATATTCACACATGGGATTCGTGTAGTGTCTTTGATTCCATTAGCCTTATTGGTGGTTTCCTTGCCTTTGTCGACATTTTTCCTTTTTGGATGCTATTCATAGGGTCTCTTTCATGAAATACTTGCATCTGGTGCATGCGAGGGACACACAGGTTCATTGGTTCGTGAAAATCCTATTCATATGAGCTCGTCTTAATCATCAATCTATTGCTTTGTATTTTGTGTTGAATGATGTCCTAATGCTCTCCTTTCAACATGTCTCCTTCCATTGACTTCAACTCATATATTCTAGAAATGATACCTAGAGTCTTATGCATACCTAGAGGCTTGCAGTCATCAGTGGTAGGTTCTCTCGCCATCGACAATTGGGAATACATCAATGTCTCCTAATCGATGGATTCTACAAGTGTTCGACCTCAACACCCTTATTCACACTTGTGGAATGTACTTGGTGCCTTGATACCTAATTTCATTATCGGTGGTTTGTCTCATGTTTGTTAACGATCTACCTTACTGATTGATAATCAAACGAAGTCTCATTGTGTTCTACCTCAACTCCTATATCCACATGATGTAGACTTGCACCTTCGACGAATAGTGCAGAAGACCTCCATATTACAGTAGCATCATTCCTCATCTATTGTTGTCTTCCATTGGACCAATACCTATATGACTTCAATGAACATGGGAGATCATATTGTACTCCATTGTATACAGATATCTTCATATTGATTTTGATACTAGATTCTATTATTCCTTATTCATGACTATGACAACCTATGGCATATGCCCAGTTTGTATTTCCTATTCATGGCAATGAAAAACTATTTGATATATTTCCACATGGATCTACAGTGTAATTCAGATTGGCAACCATGTGTACAAAGTCATTATGGATTGTAATATTCTCATGATTAACTAGTACTTCGAGATGAGTCTCCATTACTCCACTTCTGGGAATTATATTGTATTTTGGCCATCCCATATACTCCTCTAACCTCAAACATTAGGGGTCATTTGTTATAGAAAATGTTTCCTCACCCCATGCAACTTTCTTGGATGGCATTTCCATTTCCCTATGCAAAATTGAAGTCCCCTTTTGCACCTTATAGAGCCCAAAAATCATATTTTTCCACATATACGTGCCCTATCAATTATACAGCAAGTGTGTATGCAGGTTTCTCCACTACAGCCCATGTACATTGGGTTTGGTGCTCAAAATTAAAAATTGTGTCAAGTTTCCATGCCATGTCACAAGTACCATGATCATTGAACTTCCATATACTATAAAATCTCCAACTTGACCCTTCAGTTCCATTTGAAGGCTATAAATTGAGCCATATCCAATCCTTGAAGAGACTGAACAATTCAACTTGGAGAGAAAAGGTGCTCTGGACAAATTTCACTTCATATTGAGTTTGCATCCCTTTGTCCTTAAAATTATGAACTCCTTGTTCACCCCCCAAGCTCTTCCTTCTTTGTTATGGAGAACCTCATTGACTCTTTTATATGAGCTTTCCTTTGGTGAAGGATTGAAGTGGTGGAGGCCCAACTAGAGGGACTTATTTTCTCGGTTCTGATATGTGTCGTTATAGAAGTTAGTCACCTATGTAGTTCTATTTATTATTTTAAAAGAGATGCTCTTTTCTCGTCCAATTGATATCTTGACAATATTTGAATTATTATTCCATGGGCGTTTTTGTCATGTATGCTAATGGATTATGATCATCTATATGCTAAAACTATATATTATCACCATATGCTTTTGTATCTTGGTTGTTGAGGACAAGTTGTAGGTATAAAGCTTTGGGTTGTGTGCTCAATGTTGGTCTTCATCGAACGTTTGGACAAGGTAGGTTCTTAGCCTTATCTTGTTAACATTTCATTTATATAGCATACTTGGGATTAGAGCTGATTTATGTGTTTCATTCCATCTGTTGCAGTTTACCCCTTGCCATAAAGATATTTTCCTCATAACAACATGTACCAATCATGTGTCACCAACAATACTAACAAATGCCTCTAGCAATGCACTACACATGTACCAATCATGTGTCAATCAACAAGCCAAACTATGACTCATCAAGATATATCAACATCATCATACCATACATGAACTATATGTATCAACATGTACCCAACATGTTCATCAACCAAATATCAAAGACATATACTAAGATATCCAACAATTAGGCCTATAACATTACATCATAAGATATATAAATGGATCTCACTTATGTACCATCCATGTACCATGACAGATTTGCCTCAATATCCATTCACTACATCAAGTACTAAGCATCCAATAGTACCTCTAAGAATGTACTAAGAGTGTTCCTCAATATATCAATGATATATCTCTAGATAGCATCACATCATCATGATATATCTCATAGACAAGGTGCCATAACATCAATGAGAACATAACAAGGAGTATACCTTATTTGGAATGCATCACTCTACACACTAAAGTTTGTACCATGCATCCAAGAGAGACCTCAAGCATAAGCTTCAAAACTCAACCATACGTCATCACCATACATACATCAAACACACATGCAATCATATAATCATGAAAACATGCAACAAACCATGTCAGACCCTGCAAAATAGAGTTATGCCATCAAACCATGTTGCAACTCATCTGTACACTCCTCTTCTTAAGGATTTTTCCATAGGTACGTGAATTGTTCCATAGATAACTCGTGTATATTGTACACGACCTTTTTATAGGTCAAATTGCGTATGTTTGTGACTTCTCCCACACCCTGCAAAATAGAGTTATACCATCAAACCATGTTGTAACTCATCTGTACACTCCTCTTCTTAAGGATTTTTCCATAGGTATGCGAATTGTTCCATAGATAACTCGTGTATATTGTACACGACCTTTCTATAGGTCAAATTCCATATGTTTGTGACTTCTCCCACAAGAGCCCGCATATGCTTTAGAAAGAGTGAATATTTCTTGATTCTTTATTCCTTCATTCATGTTTGGTTGTTCATTGTTCTTCATCCACTTATGAGAGTGTCATGATTTCCCTGTACTTGTACTTTGAGCTTCCATCCTTTCAACATTGTCTTCCTTCCAAGTTACATGTGCTCTTATTTCCATGCTATATGAAGCACTCCTCATTGACTATCTCCTTGAATTACAACAATCCTAATCTTTGTGTCCAAACCCATTGCAGGTGTAACATCTCATGGTGTGAAAATGAGCAACAATGTGTCCCACTTGATTACATATCCAACATCTTAGGGTCTTATCGAACCTTCGAACATCTTTCCTTTCATAATTTTTACAATCCAAAGTTTTGTGACCATATTCATTACATGAGAAGCAATGACCATGAAAAATAATTGCATACCTTTGCTTTGGTGTCCACCTTGAAGGTGTCTCTCTTCCGAATTTTCTTTGAGGTGTAGAGATGCATTCTTGATGTCTTATTTGCTCTATTCTTCAAGGTTTCCTTGCTTTGTGTAGGTAATTGACTTGTAGCTTTTCTTCCACCTTTTGAGAATGAAGTACTTTCCCCATGCTTCTTAGAAGTTATATCTTCAAAGTGCACAAATTCCTTGTTGTATCCAAGACCTGATTTATCATTAGGCGATCTTTAACAATTCAAGATTTCATCCAAGATTGTTGAGTTGTTCATGAACCATTTTGAATTATCAATTTGGGTCTTCAGATTGACATTGAATTCAATGTTTTTGCTAATCTCATCATATATATTCTTCTTTTATTCTACTTGATTCATTATATCAATCTTTAGTCTCTTGAACTCTTATCCTTATTTCATGAGTATTTGTCTTAGTGCCATGGTATGCCTTTGGTACTTTTATAGGGATTCCTTAATGTATTCATCAAGATCAAAATTAAGATCAAAAGTATATTGATCATCTTCTAACACATCGAAAACTTTGTCTTTGAGCTTCAACAAATCTTCCTCTTCATCTATAAGATAACAATTAGATGATTCTATGATACAACCCCCCTACCCTCCTAGGGTTCTACGACCTCCTAGTCTAGGATCTTTCTTTATTATGAGTCGAATTGGCTCTTCTGGCCTTTGCTAGACTCCTATTAATCTTACATAGGTCCCCTTTTCTTCTGTGCATAGGTCCTGTTAGACCCGCCTGGTTTCTATGGTCATGATTCGACCATTATCAATCTGTCCCATCGATCGACAATTCACAAAAATTGTGGGCTGCGAACGTGCTCACCCTATACGAAAGATCCATGTCCCCACAATCTGAAAGTGCTCACCCAATCTTCTTTTGATTGTCCCCATTGATATTCTACCCTGACAAGATCAATGACTCTAGTGCATTGCGGACTGTGAACTAGCGCATTCACTAATTTCACCTCTACTCCCCGCAATGATTCCGTACCATTGATTTCCCTTCTTAGATTGACGACCCTAATTTACTTTGAGTTTCTGGCCATCAAAAATCTCAATTTATCATGCTCCATAATATCCTTTTTCTAATCTCCTTCTTCGCATGTGTCCTAGGGATGTTTCCTTACACGAACATGTGATTCCAGATATTCATGATCTATCAACACATGTCTCACGTTCAGATCAACGGTTGCGTCTGATTCCGACTTTCTGGCCTTTGGGAGTTTCAAATCTCAAACTTTTCTTTTCCCATATGACAATCCTTTGGAGTGGAAGATATATCGACACTTTTCCCCCTTAATCTATGGCCACAATCTCCTCTGCGAGTTCAAACTTCAAGACTTTCAATTCTCAAATTCTCATTTCTTCTGAAGAGATTTCTCCGAAATGGCAGATTGTTTGCCATGCGTCCCTTTCAATCGATGGTTCTGCTCCTGCTTCAGGACTTTGGCCTCCTCAACCAAATCAATGGTATTTCGACCTCCTCCTCGATCAACGATACATATATACTTTGGGACTTCAGTGCTTTCACCCTCTACTTTCCTTCGAAGTGATCTGTACCCAAAGTTATATATATGGCACCACGCATCCGCTTTCAAATCAACAATTGTCATCCTTTTCGAGACTTCAACCTTCGGTGATTTCAAATCTCAACAACCACAAATATCCAGTGGGAATCCTTTCGGATTGTCGAATCCTATGACACCTATCCTCCTTGATACAATAGTTGTTCAATGGAGTGAATATCCATCCTCCACGTATCCCCTCGTAGATCAACGATCCACGTTCCTTCCTTCGGATCAACAACCCTTACAGGTTTTGGGCTTCATCTCTTCAGGACATTCTGAAACACAACTTCACAAAAATTTTGGAGTATGAGTCTCTGAAGTTCATGATCTGGTGACACCTATCCAACCCAGATCAATGACTCCCAACTTCTTTGGCTGTTCGAGCTTCAACGATCTCAAATCTCAACTTCTCCTTCACTTTTATCCCAGAGTACTTTCTCATAGAGCTTATGATCTTTCACCATGTACCCTTTCTGGATCTAATGGTCCATATCTCTTTGGCACTTTGGCTCTTTGGCTCTTCATCTCTTCGGCTCTTCAGTGCTTCAGGCTTCAAGAGTCTCAAACTACTATGCACTCGTTTCTCTCGGAGTGCTTTTACTAGGAGACTCCAATATGCTGACACGTATCCCCCTGGCGATCAATGACCAGGACCCGTTTCAGGTCTTCGGTGATTTTTATATCTCCCTTTCCACAAACTCTTAGAGTTGTGGATCTTACACCACCTATCAACCTTGACAATGGATGGTCCCTACTCACTTCGAGACTTTAGGACTTTGACAATTCCACTCTCTTATGCACACAAGGATTAAGTCTCATGCACTAACCTATGGATACAATGGTTGTTGGTCCTCTGTGCTCAGATGCAACAGATGGGATCTTTTCCTCTCCTCGATGCTCTCCTTTTTTAACTGGACATAGATCAAACTATCCAAATATCTTCTTCTGCAGCTAATCTGATGGTCGTTGTCACTTCTCCTCCTAATCTTTTGTCTTCTTCTGACTTGGAAGATTTTGGTCAATGTTTAAAGGCTTTGATCTTTGAACTTTTTCCTTATGACCCTAATTGTCTGGGTCTCGCTTGCACTCTTAAACTCGTTATCTCTTCTAATTTTTAGGACTTAGAATAAGTCTATCTCCTATGCACTCCTTGTGTTATCCCTTTTGAGATTAATCTCCTCGAGGATTTTTATCTCCCACATAGTCCTTGATTTTTTGGGATTTCATCAAACTCAGATCTAAAGGATTTATTGAAAAGAAATTCTTCTTGCCCTCCTAGAATTTCTCCCGCTCAATGCACACCTTGCAGATCTCTATAAAGTGTTCAAAAGCTCTGTGAGTATATTCCTATGATACTCTTCTCCATGAACTTGACAAAGATTTCTCTCTGTGCATGCGTGCACCTGCTTGATTCCTGCATGGCAGAGCTCTATAGAGTTCTCAGTAACTATGTTTCTTTCTGAACTCAACACAAGTTTCTTCCTGTGCAATCCTTGCACTTCTGTTGATGAAGGTTCAACGATATCTCTCCTGAGATTCTCTGAGGTTAACTCACCTCTTTCAACGCACTCTGTTAAGACATAATATTGTCTCATTACCCCTTAATTGGGGCATATTAGATTAGTAATGTTATTTTATTTATGTCAGCTTTAGGCCATTAGTTGTAATTATACCTCCTAGTTTCCTATATATACCAAGGAGACATTTTCATTTTGAGTCATCTTGTACTTGAACATTTAAGTGGGGTAAAAGGAGGTTGCCCCCTTGAAGAGGCTTATTATCTGAAATTATCTCTTTTTCAAGGCGTTGAGTAATTTTTCTAAAGATTTTCTACGCTATATTGATATTTGGTTCCTAACATATGGTATCAGAGTTCAAGGTCTTGGGGTTTCGCTGCTACATCTGAGACACCGTGGAATTTTAACTATAACTTTTGTTCTACAACGTTTTAGAAGGAACGGCTTGGAATGTATTTATTAGAAGGATCAAGGTACGTCGGGATAAAAATTAATCTCTTGAGGCCTTATACTTTCGGAGATACAACCTGTACAAGATAGGGTTCTAGAATCATCCTGAAATGAGTCATTGCAGGATTTTCGCTATAAAAAATTTTCTGTAATATTTCAGACCCTAAACTCTAGATGCCATTTACAGAAATTAGTAAGGTATCTGTGGTAAAAAGTTCAAATTTTGGGTCATCTTAAATTTGTAGATACACCTTGTGTAAGATAGGGTATCTGACTAGTCCTATTGACTAGTCTCAAGAAGGTGTTCTAGGTAAAACAATCATAACTTCTTGCTAGAGTATCCAAATTGAGGGGGACTAGTTTCATTGGATCGTGGAAAGTCTTTAGTATTTTGGGTTTGATTTTTAGAATTTGATATCAATTATTTTGTGTGGGGCATGCTATACAAGTGAGATCTCCTAGAAAGGCAAAAAATCAGCAAGTTGTGAGGAAGTTACCGTAAATTCCACTTAGCACATCCAATTTTGATCAGACCTGTGGCATTGTAGAGAAGAAATATAAGAAAATTACCTGAAAGAAAGTTTCATACCCATAAGGGCTGAAACTTGGGAGATACAATAGAAGAAATATTTTCTAGCAGAACCACCTCAAAATCAAGGTTCAAAAGTGATACTTGGCCAACATGCCACCCAAAAAGGGAACTTCTACACCAAATAAGCTTCCAGAAAATCCTACTTGGACTCTTGATGAAGGTGAAGAAATTCATAGGGACATAAATGAACTACAAAATAATATGGATTCGTTGGATACTAAGATGGATTCAATGGAAGCTAAGTTGGATACTAAGATAGATGGTTTAAAAGGGGAGATCATGGAAGTATTGAAAAATTTCGTAACAGAGAAGACACCTGAAAGTGAAAATGCATCCCATGAAATTCATTATGAGGACACAAGGAAGGTGAATCAAGAATGGAGAAACTACAACTTTGGTTTGAATACCAACCACGTTCCTAAGATTGTTATGAGGAAGTTTGATGGCAAGGACCCAATCACATGGATACTTCAGATGGAGCAATTCTTTGATCTCCATAATGTGCCACATACACAAAAGGTATGAATTTCTTCTTTATATTTAGAACCTAATCAATTTGTATGGTATCGATGGCTTTGTTATCGCAAATCACTCGTTACTTGGACAATTTTCACAGAAGAAATGATAGCACACTATGAGGATACAAGGAGCAATACCTTCTTTAGCCAATTGATAAATCTCAAGAAAAAGGGTTCAGTTACTGAGCACATTGAGAACTTCCAAAGACTGAATATAAAGGTAACCAATATTCTAGATGAGCACTTGATTGATGTATTCATAGGAACTTTAAAGGATAACATTCAACATGAGGTTCGGCTTTGGGGACCCAAATCATTGGAGAATGCATTTGAGGTGGCAAGAAACGTTGAAAGTAAAAATATGGCTATGGCTACTAGAAGGACCAATCCTAACATCTATAGAGAGAACAATGCTCCTTCTTCTAAAAGACCTCAACCTACAAGGTTGACACCTCAACAATTGGAGGAAAGAAAAGAAAAAGGTTTATTCTTTAATTGTGACAGCAAGTACAGTAAGGGACATAAGTGTGGTGAGAAGAAATTATTCTACATAGATTGTGAAGAGGAAGAAAAACAAGAACAAGAACCATCTCAAGATGAAAATGTAGAAGCAATTTCATCTGAAGAGTTGACTCCCACAATATCGTGTAATGCATTGGCTGGAACTAGCACTCCTCAAACCCTCAAGATCGAAGGATACATCAAAAATAAAAAAGTAATAGTCCTAAGTGATTCTGGCAGTACTCATAATTTCATTCACTATAAATTAGCCAAAGATCTCAATTTCTTTGTATATCTAGTGCCATAGTTTCAAGTAATGATTGCAGATGGAGGAACTATCAATTGCTCAGGAAAATGCAATAAGATCAATCTTACTATGGGTGAATATGTAATGAATAGTCTAATGATTGCTATACCCATGGGTGGTGCAGATGTTGTACTAGGAATCCAATGGTTACAATCATTAGGAACA
>JASDQU010101260.1:284681-309639 GCA_032191745.1 Picea mariana | reverse complement strand
TTCATAGGAAGGAAAATAAATTGAGTTAAGAGGTATCACAGGGAGACTCGGTAAGGTGATAAGCTCTAACGACATGACAAAATTATTGAAAAAGAGGCATCAAGGCGTTATTGCACAACTATGCTCACTAGATGTTCAAACATATAAGCCATCTATTCCTCAAGATCTCCAAAGGATCATTGATAAGAATTCCAAAGTATTTGAAGATATTCCCAAAGGTCTTCCACCCACTCGAAATCATGATCATGAAATTCACCTAATTCTTGGGAGTGTTCCTCCTAACATCAGGCCATACAGATACCCTTACGCCCAGAAGAGTGAAATTGACCGCATGGTTGAAGAAATGCTAGAGGCTGGCATTATTAGACCTATCCAAAGTTCTTACTCTACACCAGTGGTAATGGTATTCAAGAAAGATAGCTCATGGCGTATATGTACATACTATAGAGAGCTCAACAAGATCACTATTAAAGATAAGTTTCCCATTCCCGTCATTGATGAATTGTTAGATGAACTACATGGAGCAATCTATTTCACAAAATTGGATCTTCGTTCAGGGCATCATCAGATCAGAATGAAGGAAGAAGATATCCCAAAAACAACATTCCAAATTCATGAAGGCCATTATGAATTTTTGGTCATCCCTTTTGGCCTTACAAATGCACCTTCCACATTCCAAGGGTTGATGAATTCCATTTTCAATCCCTTCCTTCGAAAATTTGTGTTAGTATTTTTTGATGATATACTAATCTATAGCAAGTCTTGGGAGGATCATGTGCGACTTGTTGACAAGGTGCTACAACTGCTAAAGTAGCAACAACTATATGCCAAACCATCCAAATGTTTCTTTGGAGTAAATGAGGTAGAGTATTTGGGTCATATTGTATCTCATGAAGGTGTCAAGGTAGACCCTAACAAGATTAAGGCCATTATGGACTGGCCGATTCCCAAAACATTAAAGAATCTTAGAGGATTTTTGGGTTTGACAGGTTACTACCACAAGTTTGTTCGGAACTATGGAAGAATAGTAGCACCTTTAACAACACTAACTAAGAAGGATGAATTTTCATGGACTCCTAAGGCAACTAAATCTTTTGAACAAATTAAAGAGTTGATGTGTAAAGCTCTTGTATTGACCACTCCAGAATTCACAAAAACATTTATTGTGGAATGTGATGCCTCGGGAAATGGAATTGGTGCTGTCCTAATGTAAGAAGGAATGCCCCTGGCTTTTGAAAGTCGATCACTCAAGGGAAAGGACTTACACAAACCCATTTATGAGAAATAAATGATGGCAATACTACATGCATTGAAGAAATGGCATCCTTACCTAATAGGTAGGAACTTCAAGGTCAAAACAGATCATGATAGTCTTAAATACTTCTTAAAACAAAGACTATCTTCAAAAGAACAACAAAAATGGGTAACCAAGATATTGGGTTATGATTTTGAAATTGTCTATAAAAAGGGGAAGAAAAATTTTGTGGCAGATGCACTCTCAAGAAAGGATGAAGATGTTGAGGTCTTTCTCTATGCTATCTCGATCATCCAACTCGATTGGATAATAGAAGCAAGGGATGAATGGAAGAATAACGAAAAAGTGTGGACTCTCATTGAAAGGTTGCAGCAGAATTTCGGTGCATCAAATACATTTACATGGAAAAATGATTCACTATGGTAGAAAGATCGCTTATATTTATGTAAGAACTCCCAACTCAAACAAAAGGTGCTATTGGAACTGCACACCTCTCTAGTAGGAGGGCACTCGGGATTTTTGAAAACCTACCATAGAGTCAAGAAGGATTTTTTTTGGGATGGCGTTAAAACTGATGTTCAAAGGTTTGTGGCAGAATTTTTGGTTTTCCAACAAAATAAGGTGGACAAAATTAAGACCCCAAGTCTTTTACAACCATTATCCATCCCAAGTCAGTGCTAGGAGGAGGTTTCCATGGATTTCATCAAAGGGTTACCAAAGTCTGAAGGAAAGAGTGTCATCATGGTGATTGTTGATAGACTGACCAAGTACACACACTTTTTTGCACTCTCTCATCCCTTCAAAGCTAGTGCAGTTGCCACCACATTCATGGAGACAGTTCAAAAGCTACATGGCAGCCCAAAGATTATTGTAAGTGATAGAGATCCCATCTTCACTGGACATTTTTGGACAAAATTATTTTCTGGTTTGGGTACTCAATTGGCTCATAGCTCATCCTATCACCCTCAATCTGATGGACAAACCAAGATAGTGAACAAATTTCTGGAAGGATACCTTCGTTTCTTTGTCTCTGATAAAAAAACACAATGGTTCAAATGGTTACCCTTGGCAGAATGGTGGTATAACACTTCCTTTCATACTGCAAAAAAAATGACACCATTTATGGCACTTTATGGATACCACCCTCCTTCCATCACTTCTTCTCTAAAAGAAAAATCCAAGGTTCAAGCAGTGGAATATCACATCGAGAATCAACAACAAGTTCTCCAAATCTTAAAGGACAACCTGACCATGGCACAAAATCACATGAAACAACAAGTAGATCAACATTGTAGTGAAAGAAGTTTTGAAGTAGGGGATTGGGTATTTTTAAGACTACAACCATACAAATAGATGTCCCTCAAGAAAGCCAAGAAAGATAATAAATTATCACCAAAGTACTATGGCCCTTATAAGGTGTTGCAAAATATTGGTACTATGGCATACAAATTGGAGTTGCTGCATCTTCACAAGTACACCCAGTTTTCCATGTTTCATTCTTAAAGAAGGTTATAGGCAACAAGATCCCAGTTCAAACTATATTTCCAGAACTTGATGAGAAAGGAAAAATAATATTGGAGCCTGAAGCCATCACTGACACACGAATTCACCAAATGAGGAATAGATCCATTTCAGAGTATCTAATTAAATGGAGGAAACTACCAGCTAAAGATTCCACTTGGGAAGATGAGTCTTTTATAAAAAAGCATCCAGAGTTACTCAAGCATTGCGGACAACACTTGTCTCAAGGAGAGGGGCATGTTAAGCCCTAATATTGGCTCATTACTGCTTAATTGGGGCATATTAGATTAGTAATGTTATTTTATTTATGTCAGCTTTAGGCCATTAGTTGTAATTATACCTCCTAGTCTCCTATATATACCAAGGAGACATTTTCATTTTGAATAATATTGTACTTGAACATTTAAGTGGGGTAAAGGGAGGTTGCCCCCTCGAAGAGGCTTATTATCCGAAATTCTCTCTTTTTCAAGGTGTTGAGTACTTTTTCTGAAGATTTTCTATGCTATATTGATATTTGGTTCCTAAGACATACTTTTTCCTAAGATATTCTAGGTTGCACTCCTTGCACTCGAAACTGAAAGAGGAGAAACAATTAAGACATCCTCTTCACTGCCTTAGTGCCATCACTGTCTAAGTTAAGACACCATACTCCTATGGCTCATTACATAAATGAATATCTAGACCTGAACATGATCTATATCTGCTTACAGTCAACCATTTAAGGCGACCCTATCCACAACCTGTACAAAGGTATGGCTTGGAATTTATTATCCATTCAACACAAAATCTGTATAGGATCATATTTCGAATTTAAAAATGGGAGGGGAAATGCCTCTCCCTTTCTCCATTGTGCATCTATGAGTTGGCTTGTTGGCACATTGCTGAGGTGGAGCGATGCTCCTGCATCATACTCCACTACTGGGAAAATCATGAGCTCCTACTCATGATATCCTCTTCTCCAGTGTTGCAATCCTCCTAGATCCCAAACTCTCCCTTGAAACCATCCTCTTACTCCTCTCCAACTATGTTGTTGCTACTACTGCTGCTTCGTCTATTTCTTCCCTACTGTTGTTGCAGGTTCTCCCCTATTCAAATTCCCTTTGGTGACTGCTTCTACTGACCTCAACATGAGCCTTATTATCTCCTCTATCACCATGTCCAACTACCCCAATGGCTAGTTCTCCTTATGCAGTCTTCTCGGATGCAAATCTTCCTTATCATTGGGTAGATCATCTTGACCCCCCATATTGTTTTCTTCTTCTTTTGTGGCATTATCTTTCCACCCTGCTATAGGCTCCAATTCTGCAGTCTCATCATCGAGTTGTTGCTCAGCTCCCTCCTCTGACAGATTAGCTTCTGTCAGCTCCTCTTGTGATGGCATATCTCTAACTCCCTCCAGTTGTTCCTATGGCTGTTATGTTCCTCCATCTACTTCCAACTTAGCCTATTGTATGTGAAAGCTTTGCACCGTCACTCTTCTTTCTAGGGCTTCCAATTCTTCATACAGATCAACAAAATACATTTTGTCTACTTCCTCTTCTACTACAGGCTTTAGTGCTGCAGTCATCTCCTGTTCATCTTCCTAGCTAAAACATTTGAGCCATTCTTTTGAATTATCATATCCTTCTGTTGGGGTAGACATCAGTGTCTACTCCATTTCTTCCTCTTTGAAATTTTTTTCTGTCTCTCTTTCTTATTCTATTGCTGCACCTTCATCATGTGCACTGGCCTCCACTTGGTTGTTTGGTAGGAATGTCTTGATCCCTCCAATAATCATAATACTCCTCTGATCCTCTTCTTTGATGGTGGAAGTATTTAAATCCTCATCATATTCATTCACATGGTCTACAAATACACATGAAACTTCATCCATCAACACTCCTTGCTGATAGGAACTCACTTTTGAGCTCTTAAGACTTCTAGACAGTCTCATTTCTTCCCCCCTACCCACCTAGCAATTCATGACTTCTTTTCGGCTCACTTGGCAGTCTATGAGATCAACTTATCCCATCTCATTGCCCACCTGGAAACTTTAACTTTCAACATTTCTCCTTTGGCAGTATATGAGACCTTCCACCGATCTGTTCCTATTGCCCACGTGGCAACTTGAAAGTCCATTTTTTCCCACCTAGCAATTTATGAGATATTTGACTAATCTCACCTCCTCCTCGTCATTGAGGTGGCTCCCTGTCTCTGGTTCACAGGTGTGAATCATTTCCTCCTCTATGTCACCGATGTTTTCTAATTCCCTCATACACCTTCCCAACTCTTGTTGTTTCTTTCTAGCCAACAACTTTTGAACATGCCATTTTTCCTTCCTGTTCATAGGACAATCGTACCTCCAGTGTACCTTTTCCTCATGTTGCATCCTCAATTCTAGTTGTTCCATCCTTAATCTTATTTGATTGAGATCCGAATCCATTTCTGGATTGTATTTATTCTTGTGATCTTCTCTTCGACCATGCTCATGGCCTTCACTAGCCATTTTCACCTTCTACTTGCCCTCCTGGAAAGTCTATGGATTACTCTACAACTGGGAGCATATCCATATTATCTTACAACTCACCTGGTTGTTTGATTTTTTTTTGTTGTGCACATGCAACAAACTTCTCACAGAGCATCAATACTCTACCTTCATTTTGCATGCTGTCTATAGGAAAATTTGAACCTCTGATATCATCTAATGTTACCAGATTATCCCTTTCACCGTCTCTCTCTTGTCTTCTATCTGCAAACAAAATAATGGCCTCCTCCTCTTTCTCTTTCACCTTAAATATATAAACAAAAATAGACTTTGATACCACCTGATGCATCCCCCCTACCCTCCTGGGGTTTTGGGACCTCCCAGTCTATGATATTTCTTTCTTTTGAGTCGAATTGACTCTTCGGGCATTTGCTAGACCCCTATTAATCTTACAAAGATCCTCTTTTCTTCTGTGCGTAGGTCCTATCAGACCTGCCTAGTTTTTATGGTCGTGATTCGACTATTATCAATCTACCCTATCAATCGATGGTTCACAACAATTGTGGGCTACCAACGTGCTCACCCTTTATGGAAGAGCCCTATCCCCGCAATTTGAAAGTGCTCACCCGATCTCCTTTTGATCATTCCCTTTGATCTCCTACCATGATGAGATCAATGACTCCAGTGCATTACAGACTGTGAACTAGCACACTCACTAATTTTTCCTGTGCTCCCTGCAATTATTCCCTTCTGTTAATTTCCCTTCTCATATCAACGACCCTAATTTACTTTGGGTTTTCGGCCTTCGGAAATATCAATTTCTCACACACCACAAGATCCTTTTTCTAAGTCCCTTCTTCGCATGTGTCCTCGTGATATGTCCTTAGAAAAATGCGTGATTCCATATCTCCACAATTTTTCGACACATAGCTCCTATTTAGATCAACGACTACGTCTGATTCCAGCTTTCCAGACTTCAGGAGTTTCAACTCTCAAACTTTTATTTTCCCATATGAAAATCTTACGAAGTGGAAGATCTATCGACACCAGTCCCCCTTAATCTATGGCCACAATATCCTCCACAAATCTAGCCTTCGGGACTTTCAATTCTCACATTCCCGCTTCTTCCAGAGAGATTTCTCCGAAATGGCGGATCGTCTGCCACACGTCCCCTTCAATCGACGATTTTTCTCCCACTTCGAGACTTTGGCCTCCTCAACCAAATCAATGGTATTTTGACCTCTTCCTTGATCAATGATCGATATTTCCTTAGGGACTTTGATGCTTTCACCCTCTTCTTTCCTCCAGATTGCTCCATACCTAGAGTTGTAGATTTGGTGCAACGTGTCCACTTTCAAATCAACGGTTGTCGTCCACATCGGGACTTCAGCCTTAGGTGATTTCAATTCTCAAGAACCACAAATCTCTGGAGGGAATCCATCCAGAGTGTCAGATACTCTGACACCTGTTCTCCCTCATCCAACAATTTCCCAATGGAGTGAATCTCCATCCTCCATGCTTCCCCTCACATATCAATGATCCATGTTCCTTCCTTCGAATCAATGACCCTTAGACATTTCAGGATTAGACACTTTGAGACATTCTGAAACACAACTTCACCAAAAATCTAGAGTACGAGTCTCTAAAGTTCATGATCTGGTGACACCTGTCCAACCCAGATCAATGGCTCCCAACTGCTTTGGCTGTTCGGGATTCGATGATCTCAAATATCAACTTCTCCTTCGCTTTTCTATCGAAGTTCATGATCTTTTGCTACGTTCCCTTTCTAGATCTAACAGTCTAGATCTCTTCAAATCTTCGACACTTCACCTCTTTGGTGCTTTGACTCTTTGAATCTTTGTCTCTTTGACTCTTTAGGCTTCGAGAGTCTCAAAATCCTATGCACTCATTTGTCCCAGAGTTCTTTTACTCCGAGACTCCGATCTGTTGACAAGTATCCCCCTAGTGATCAATGGCCATGACCCACTTTGGGTCTTTGACGATTTTGATCTCTCCTTGTCCACAAACTCCCAGAGTTGTGGATCTTATGCCACCTATCATCCTTGATAATGGACGGTCCCTTCTCACTTCGACACTTCGAGACTTTGACAATTCCACTCTCCTATGCACACAAGGATTTAGTCTCATGCACTTACCTATGGATCCAATAGTTGCTAGTCCTCTGCACTCAGATCTAATGAATGGGATCTATTCCTCTCCTAAGCTCTCTCCTTTGTTCAATGGACATAGATTGGATGATCTAGATCTCTTCCTCTGTAGCTAATATGACAGTTGTTGTCGCTCCTCCTCCTAAGATTTTGAATTCTCCTGACTTGGAAGATTTTTTTCAATGTTCAAAGCCTTCAGTTTTTGAACTTTCTCCTTGTGACCGCAATTGTCTAGGTATCGCTTGCACTCTTAAATGCGTTATCTCATCTGAGTTTTACGACTTAGAATAATTCCTTCTCCTCTTCACTCCTTGAATTATCCATTATAATATTGATCTCCTCCAGGATTTCGATCTCCCATGCACTCCTTGCATTTCTGGGATTTCGTCAAACTCAGATCCGAAGGATTTCTTGAAAATAAATTCTTCTCTCCCTTCTGGCATTCCTCCTGCTCAATGAACACCTTGCAGAGCTCTACAAAGTGTTCAACATCTCTGTGAGTATCTTCCTATGATGCTCTTCTCCCTGAAATTGACAAAGAGGTCTCTCCGTGCACACTTGCACCCGCTAGATTCCCACCTGACAGAGCTCTACATAGTTCTCAGTAGCTTTGTTTCTTTTCAAACTCAACACAGGGTTCATCCTGTGCACTCCTTGCACTTCTATTGATGAAGGTTCAACAACATTTCTCCTGAGATTCTATGAATTTAACTCACCTCTGTCAATGCACTCCTTGCAGACAATGTGCACTCCTTGCACTCGAAACTCAAAGATGAGAAACAATTGAAACTTATACAATACTTCCCCAGTTCATACATTCAAAACATGAATGACATATATAAGCATAAAAATGAATGCAAATACATAAACACACTATGTGTAGGAAAAACTGATTTTCTATTGTCTCTGTGTGTCTATAGAGATGTTTTATAAAAACTGGACTATGACAGATTCCCAGTTCTCTCAAGCTCTTCTAACTTGACTCTATCCCTGAGTTCTACTTCTCTGACCTCTCTACAAATATCCCTCTCTCTCTTTTTTTTTTTTTACAAAAGAGGGCTCTACGAGAATATCCTCTTCACCGCCTTAGTGCCATCACTATCTCAGTTAAGACACCATACTCCTACGATTCATTACATAAATGAAGATTGAGACTTGTCTATGATCTAGACCTACTTATAGTCAACCATTTAAGGTGACCCTATCCACTACCTGTACAAAGGTATGGCTTGGCATTTATCATCCTTACAACACAAAATATGTATAGGATGATATTTCAAATTTAAAACTGAGAGGGTCAATACCTCTCCCTTTATCCATTGTGTGTCTATGTGTTGGCTTACTAGCTCATTGTTGAGGTGGAGTGATGCTCCTGCATCATTCTACACAACCTTCTTCTACTTTTCTATCCATGGATCTCCTTCAAGCTTGTAAGGCTTATAATGAAGGCCTTCTTTGATACCAATTGTTGGAAACATGGACCACACTGAGAGGGGGGGTGAATCAGTGTAGGGATCTTTTTCTCACTTCTTACAAAAATTTAGTTAGCATTTACTTCTAATATCATTACTCATTACTTCCATTCACAACTAGTTCTTTTCATGTAAACATATACCAATAACACACATAAAAAATAAATAAACATCATCACAATGAATGTAATGAGCACTAGATATGTGTAAGTTTCTTTTGTATTATTTGTTACAAGAGACTACAATCCCTAAGGTTTATCAGCACCAACTGAAAAAGAGCACCAACTCTCAATGAAATACCCGGCCTTCGTATCTGAACACCAACTGATATGTGAGGAACCTAACCCTCATGTACAAGACCCAACTCTTAAACAAAAAGAAATTTGTCCAAACTATACCAATAACAAGTCACAATCTGTACCAATCAACTTGTACTATCAACCATGTACATCCATCACTCACACAAACTGTACCATCAAAAGTGCATCAACTATGCAAAACACAACCTGTAACAACAACTTGTCACATCAACCTGACTCATCAATATAATCAATCAAACCTGATCCAATCACATAGATTAACCAAAAAGATAACTCGCATAGTGTACCAAGCATGTACAAATCATGTACCAACATCACCATACCATACACCTCATGTATATGCCAACTCGTGAACTAAGTGTCTCATTCATGAACCCAACACATACCTCAACCATATACCAAAACAAAACCAACATGAGTCCTCTAGCATTACATCACACATCCATAAGCCAAATACCATAAACCCTTACACAAGACCATGTGCCCAAACCATACCTCTAACCCACGACTACCAAAACTTCTCTTTCTATAGCTACTGAAACATGCGGCTACATAATTGTCATTTTATGTAGCTACCAAAACCTACGGATATAAAAACACCCGCGACTATAGAATTGTCGCTTTTTGTAGCTACCGAAACTTGTGCTTATTTAGACCTTCGTTGCCTCAAATTTTTCAATGATCTACTTGCAATAAACCTTTCACCAAATAGTAAATATTCAATATGCTCAAATATCATTTACACAAGATACCCTTCCTCTCTTATTTATACTTCTCCAAGTAGCTTCCTCTAGGGGTTAACATCTAACCAACTTTATCCAACTTCCTTCTTTTGGGGCTAACCCACTTCCAACCACTTGTCCACTTACCACCACTTTTCCACAAATAGTAAACTCTCCACTTCTAGTTGCAACTAATTTATTTTTAATTGTTTTCTTGTTGCAACCACTTAACCCATGACTAACCACTTTGGTTGGTCAACTTCTTCTAGGAGATTCTAGAATAATTTGACTTATTTGACCTTCTAGGGGCTTCTAGACACACATGAGGGTTCTCCAAATTCACATGGCCATATCTATAACCATGAGGAGTTATGTGACATTCCACATATCATCGAAAATGGCATGACATGTACTATTTATCTAGAATAGTCTCGCTGGAAAATTCCTTGATCTTCATTACATGATTCTTCAAACAAACTTGGGCTCCATAACAACTTTTCTAGGACTGCTCAACCATCTAACCATTTGGATTTTTCAAATCATCTTCTTATGAGGGATTTCACCATAAGAGGACCACTTTAGAGTTCATCCATTTGGTACTTCCTATCAACCATGACAAGACATCAATGATACAATGATACAACAATGATCAACCCTTACATCAATGATAATGCATCAATCCATCTATGAAATCAATGTCAATGACACAATCCATCTACATATCAATGAAAACACATCACTATGACACCACTTGAAATCAACCCTTTGACATCAATGACATCATAGTACAATAGGAAAAGACCTACAACAAGTGTAACTGTGGATCCTGTTGAATCAGTAATAGAAAAATTTAATCCTTTTTAACCATATAATCCAAGT
Organism: Picea mariana; assembly: GCA_032191745.1. Taxonomy (NCBI): domain Eukaryota; kingdom Viridiplantae; phylum Streptophyta; class Pinopsida; order Pinales; family Pinaceae; genus Picea; species Picea mariana. The sequence goes on along the minus strand of JASDQU010101260.1, from coordinate 298,838 downwards.
GTTATATCAATGTAGCATTATCATCCAATAACTGTAGAGAAAATAAGCAATGAAAAAATGAACAATCATACACATACACAGTACATCAGTGTTTTACGTGGAAACACAAAGAGGGAGAAAACCATGGAATGCTTTTTCTTATATGTCTTCAAGAATTACATTCATTGGAAGCATCAACTTCCTTTGTTTTCCAGCTGCAACTCGAAGGAGGCTCCAACCCCCTAGTTTCTCAGGCTACAACCTGAGGGAAGCTCCAACTCCACAATTCTCTGGCTACAAATAGAAGGAGGCTACAACCCCTTATTTTCTCTAGCTACAACCATAGGGTAGCTACAACCATCTGTCCTTGCCCCGTCCAACCACCCTGATGTATAAGTAGAATGATGGAACCACTATCACACTATCATTGTGATATATACTACTGTAAAGCTGTACCAGTCAACCTATAATCAACCTATACCATAAACAAGTGCATCAACCATGCACCAACTTGTACCTCAGCCTAAACCATAAACAAGTGCATCAACCATGCACCAACCTATACAAAACATGTACCATGAACTAGTGCATCAACCATGCACCAAACCTGTACAAAACTTGTACCATGAACAAGTGCATCAACCATGCACCAAACTTGTACAAATAACCTGTCACAACAACCTGTCCAAAAAACCTATCACAACAACTTGTCTCATCAATCTTATCAACCAATTCAGATATACTCATGAAGATCAAGCACCAAGACAACTCTCAAAGATGTGCATCAACTGAGCATAACACAATAACTCATAATCATCACCAAAATCAATATGTGCTTCTAATAATATACCAATACAAGTATGCTACATCATCCATAAACCATGTGTCAACAATACTACTAATAAGTGCCTCCAACCATGTACCAAGTATGTACCAATCATGTATCAACTACTCATCAACTATGACTCATCAAGATGTACCAACATCATCAACTATTCACCTCATGTATGTTCCAACTCATCAACTACTTGTCTCAACAATGTACCCAACATGTACCTCAACCAAAATCCCTCATAAATTCCATCATCCAAATATGATTTGTAACTCTGTAATAGACCTGGTGTATATTATTTGTAACAACAAGAGACTAGCATTTTCATCAAACTTTACTTTAGCCTCACATGACTAGTTTTGGATTAGTCAACAACCCTAACTTGAAATAATCATAACTATGTACATGTAATGAAAAAAGATCTGAAAATAGTACACAATGTCATTTAGTGTGTTTTATGCAATTCCTCTAGGTGTCACTACTTGGAACCTCTCATAAAAGGAGTTATAGCAAAAATGACATACCTTGTTGAATTCTGGCTTATTCTAGAGAGCGAACTTGTAGAGCGTGCCCCACACAAAATACTTGTTGTATGGATCTGAAAAGTTTACACATAATACTATAGACTGTACTCTAACCAACACATTTGGTCTTAATTTGGATATTTTATGAATAAGTTATGACTTTTTTACCTGAAACACATGTTTTAGACTAGTTTCAGGACTAACCACAAACCCTATTTTCCGCGGAGTGTAACTCCAAAACTACAATGAACCACAAGAGGAAAATCATACCAAAACTACTTGGATATGTTTTCTCAATGTCCTATAAATTTACGGTCTGAATCATTCTAGAAGAAAAGTTATTGCGAAAATGGTGAGATGACCTGTAAATAACATACCTTAGAAAACATCATCAAAATAATTTATCCTCCCTTGAATTTCGACCTTCTTTACTTTACCTTCTCTCTGAAATTCGGCTTATATATCCTTTGGTTACCTTAGTCACCTATATATATTCAATATTCTCAAGTGTGTTATGAAATTAGAGAGCCTTGCCTCTTATTTATACTTTCAAGTAGCTTCCTCAAGGGGTTACCTTTTAACTATCTTAACCCACTTTCCTTATTTGAGGGTTAACCAACTTCTAAACACTTGTCCAATTAGTAATTAATCCATTAAATTTATTATTTAAATAATTTATTATATATCCACTTTAAATTATAGTACACTCATCACTTCACTTTACCTCAAGGGGTTACCTTCTAACCATCTTAAACCACTTCCCTTATTTCAGGGCTAACCCACTTTTGACCACTTGTCAACTTAGTAATTTCTCCATTAACTTTATTATTTAAATAATTTATTTTGTATTCACTTTTAATTATATTACACTCATCACTTCACTTTATTATTTATCTTCTAAAAATCTCTTAAACTGCTTTGCCTACTTTGTACTTTTGGGGCTTCTAGATGACTCATGAGGGTTCTCCAACTTCACATGACCATAACTCTCTAACCGTGAGGAATTATGTAATGTTCCAAATACCAATGGAAATGGAATGAAATGTACTATCCATATAGAATAGTATTACCTACAAATATATCTAAACTCATACTATTATCCATCAAACAAAATTGGTTCCATTACCCAGACCTGGGTTCTAAAAATTCTCATGGCCATAACTCTCTAATCGTGAGGAGTTATGTGACGTTCCACATACCACCAGAAATGGAGTGACATGTAATATCCATACAGAATATTATTACCTTAAAATATATTAAAACTCATACCATTATATATGAAACAACCTTGGGTCCATTACCCAAACCTTTGTGCTACTAGAATTCGTTACCGGACTTTATCCAAGGGTTGAAATAAATCACTAAGGGTTGAATTCAATGTACAATATCACTCTCCAATGGTTGACATCAATGACAACCAACAATCCATACCAGCTATCCATCAACCAAAGCCAATTGTCTGACAGATCCCATGATTTTTCCAGCAGAGCCTACAGTGGAAGCAACATTAACAAGCAATCCAAATCAGTGACCAGAATTAGAAGTGGAATACAATCCAATTATAGACCCTGAATATCCACATACATAAACTGATTACAGCCTGTTCAAAGGCAAAAATATGGTAGAAAGTGAAGGTCAGGTACATATAAATGTAGAAGGTGAGGCATGTGAAAATGCAGGGGAAATTTTTGGTTTCCTAATTATGAATCCCACCAGAATATTGCAAATGAATAGAATCCCTCCATTGTATTTGCCTCATTTTCATGGTATGGTGAAAAAATATCCTGATGCTTTTCTTTTTGAGTTTGATATATTTTGTCATGGTTACGATTATTTAGATGATGCACAAAAAATCAAATTGTTTTCTACCACTCTCAAAGACTCAGCCTTGAGTTGGTTTATGGGATTGGGGGGGAACACAATTCAAACATGAAATGGAATGCATAGGTTTTTAATTTAAAAGTATCAATAATATTGTAAAGCTATAATTTTGAGAGAAGAAATTTCTAAAATCATATGAAAAAAAAAACTTAGAAGATTACCTTAAAAGGTTTATGTACAATCTCCAACGATCCAAGCAAAACAATTAGATATAGATACTATTAGAACCATATTTTTGAGAGGAATTGCATATGAATATAATAATATTCTTAATTTGATGGGAGATGGAGATGTTTCACAACTAAATTTTGCAAAAATCAGTGAACTTTGCAGGATGTATTCTCAAAGTCAAGTTAGACCTAGTAAGGGATTTAGAGACACTTCTTCTAAAGCTACCAAATCTGAAACAAGTGGTGTGACTAGGGATGAATTAGGAAATATATTAGAATATTTTAAGGCTAACATTCTTGGTACTCTCGATTTGTATTTAGACACTTTACAATTTAAAAATAAGCAAGAAGATGAGAATACAGATCTTTCTATCTTTTCCCCTAAATGTAGGAAGAAACACCCATTAGGATAATTTTCTCTAAATAGCATTGAAAATTGTTCCATTTGTGTAGGGGAGCATTCAATGGACCATTTTCCCTATTTACCTGGACTCAAGGAAGTTTATCAAGGTGAGAATCAAGCAACAATTAAAATATGCATGCTTGCACCAAAAATACCCTAGGAGTCGAGAGCATAAGGTATACCTTCATATCATGCATCTTAATTTACTCCATACTATTCTTGTAATCAATATCCACCTTAGTTTTGGAATTCTACTATGCCTTGGCAAGCATGACCTTAGCGACAAGTCCAAGATCATTCTTGACAACAAGGATGGTGAGGACCTAGCTATGGGAACATGTTTTCTTATTCTTACCCTATGCTACCACAATAATCATACCCCACACATTCACCACCACAACAATATCCACAACAGTCATATACTTCACAATTTCAACAATAATACCCTATACAACCACAACAAGTTGCACAACTTCGAACATTAAAGCTTCCTCAACCTCAACAATTACAACTTCCATATACTCAACCTCCAATACCCACTCAATTACCTACCCAACTAATCCCTAACCCAAACAATAGGGTATCTCAACCTATTTTAAACACTAAGTTACAACCCTTTCCCACATATTTGATCACTCTAGTGGAGCTACAAGATATCTCATTAAGATCGGGGAAGGTGCTCGATAAAAAGAAAGACTCGTCACTAATCACTGGGAAATATTTAAAGGAGCTAACTCCTAATCAAGTAAAAAATTATGTCAAATTAAAAAAAACTTCTCCAAATTTAGAGCTACCCCAGTTATCCAATTCACCTCTCTATCTAGAGAGGTTAAGCTCAGAAAAACCAAATGACCACTCTAAATTTGATTTAATTATTGAATTAAAGAATGTTTGCATAAAATTTACCTTACTACAAGCTATCAAATATACCCCAATTTATTCTGTGATTGTTAAGGAAATTTTATTGAAAAAACCCAAAAGGAAGAAAATTGAACCAAAAACTATTCAATTCATTAGAAAATAAAAAAATCTAATGTTAGGACAGATTTTCATAGACAAATACGTTGATCCTAGCAATCCAATTGTTTGAGTTCATATCAATGGTATTCTTGTTACAAACACTTTAATCGATTTAGGGGCAACAATCAATATAATGACTAAGCAAACCATGGAACAATTACAGTTACCCAACCTTCGTCCTACACCTACAGTCCTAGAATTAGTAGACCAATCCAATATTAAACCTAAAGGTGTGTTGGAAAATATAATTTTCTCCTTGGAATCCAAGGAATACCCTATTTATTTCATGGTATTGCAACCTAAATATCCTTAAGGAGGGAATCCCTCGATCCTAGGAATACCATGTCTATCCACCACATATGCATTTATTGGTTGTCGGTCCAGAAATATGTGTATCTCACATGGTGATTCAGTAAAAAAGGTAAATTTGTATCCTTCTACCAAATATTTTAATGAACTAGAAAATACTTTATGGCTTGATAATACTAACGGTGATGAAGAAACTGTTCAACGAATTTTTTCAATAGACCAAAATTATGCAATTTAAAGAACACATTGAAGAAAATCATATTCATAACTTTCTTATTAATTCAGATTTTCTGTAATATTTTAATTCATCTTCTTATCCCTTTGACCACATTTTGGGTTAATATTTTCAAGAAAGTTGTGATCTAAATGTTTTTTCATCACATATTTCTGCATCAACCATAAACACATCAAAATATTTCAATGTTCCTACTTAAATTAGTCTGAGCAATTTTTTATACATTAATTCTAAACTTGACAACTTTCAGCAAGAGCAAGTAATCAAGATGTTACAAAAACACACTAATTATTTTTCTTGGAGTTATCATGATATGCAAGGCATTCATCCTAACACATGTACACAACATATTTGTATTCAAGAGAATGCTCATCCAATTCGACAGTTCCAAAGACACATGAACCTAGCTCTGAAATAAATCGTTAAAGAAGAGCTACAAAAGTTACTTGATGCCAATTTCATTTATCCAATATTATAAATCAAATGGGTCTCACCCCTTGTGATAGTTCTTAAAAAGAATGGTAAGTGGAAAATTTTTATTTATTTTTGAGAACTTAATAAAGCCACTTTGAAGGATTTCTTCCCTCTCCCATTTATTGATCAAGTTTTGGACACATTAGAAAGTAAAAAGTATTTTCCTTTTCTTGATGGCTTTAGTTCCTATAGCCAGATACAAATTGCACCCAAAGATCAGGATAAGACAATATTTACATGTCCATGAGGGACATTTTATTATAGAGTGTTTCCCTTTGGACTATGTAATGCTTTCACTATGTTCCAAAGAGCAGTATTGGTTATTTTTTCCAATTTGATATGTGATTGTGTTGATGTTTACATGCATGGTTTTTCTATGTATGGTGATTCTTTCAATGAATCACTAGAGAATTTAGATAAATTTAATTACAAATGTAGATTATACATGCAACATAATGGAATTTTAATCGATAACATACTCAACATAAATACAATAAACCATAACACTTGTCTTTATGGAAATAATACACCAATTGGCTACAAATAGAGGATGTTCCACCCAACTATAGGCCCAACATTGCACTTAGTATCTTTGCAACATGCCACCCCATGAGATGAGGCTATGAGTCCATAAGGAATAATTCTTTCTATGGATAGCTCTATTCCTCTCACATAGCCCACTTTTCACAATATTCACAAGCCATATAGTCCCACAACAATTCCAATCCACCAACTCTCGTTCCCCTTCAACCTGCACAACCCAATTAAAGGGATCCCCTTCTCTACCACATAGTCCCTCAAGCTATTCCAATTCCCTCTAAGGCTCCAACACAATTTGGTCAAGAAATATTTTTGTTCGGTACTCCATGACATCTCAATGGTAAGGGAGTTTCCTCAATAATAAATTCCTCATGCACATTGATAAATTTGGCACATATATCTCATAACATAAATAAACATCATTTTTTTATAGTCGTGGTAGACAGTCTCTCCCCAAAACACTTTCCATAGAATTATGGATAATTATCCTTTACCAATGTCATGGAATATATGTTGGAAACACCAACCACACTGAGAGGGGGGGACGAATTAGTGTGAGGCTATTTTTACACTTCTTAGAAAATGTTAGTTAGCAATCACCATTTACTCATTAGTTCCATTCACCCTTAGTATATTGCATGTAAACATATCTCAACAACATACATCAACAATAAATAACTTTGAACCATCACAATAATGAACACAAAGAGCACCGGATATATGTTTAAGATTTTTGTATTATATGTTACAGGAGACTACAATCTTAGGTTTTATCAGCACCAACTAAAAAGAGAACCAACTCAAAGAGAGAACTAAATCTCATTACAAGACCCAACTTGCATATCTCAGCACCAACTAATATGTGAGGAATCCGACCCTCAAGTACAAGACCCAACTTGTGGGCATAAAGAAATATGTCAAACTGTACCAATAGTCTATACCAATACAAGTGCATCAACTATGCACATCACAACCTGTCACAACAATATGTCACCTCAACATCTCTCATCAATATCATCATCCAAATCTGATCTACTCACAAACATTAATCATCAAGTCAACTCTTAACCATATGAACAATATCACGAAGTTAACCAACACGATACCTCTAGCAATACATCATACTCTCCATAAACCAAATACCATAAACCCTTACACAAGACCATGTCCCAAAACCATACATTTAATCCTATATAAATCATCAAGACCTATACCATACCATGCAACAATTAGAACAATTCCAATATAAAAATCTGATGTGGTTATCAAAATGCCAACTTTTTGCAGCTGCCAAATCTGTTGCCACAATTCTGCTACCACGGTTTTGTTGCCATGATTCTACTGTCATGGTTTTTCTTCCGTGATTCTATTGTTGTATTTTTTTTGTCGCGGTTCTGCTACCGTGATTTTTCTGCCGCACTTTGTCTTCCATGCTTTTTCTACCACACTTTTTCGGTCACACTTTTTATGCCATGAATTTTCTCTATAAAAAATACCTACCCAAATAACCTTTCACAAATGGATATTCAATAGGCTCAAAGATCACACTCATAAGAGACCCTTTCTCTCTTATTTATACTTCTCCAAGTAGCTTCCTCTAAGGGTTATCTTCTAACCAACTTACCCAACTTCTTCTTTTGGGGATAACCCACTTCTAACCACTTTGTCCACTTACAACCACTTTATCCACAAACAATAAACTCTCCACTTCTAGTTGCAACTAATTTTTTTATAATTATTTTCTTGTTGCAACCACTTAACCCATGACTAACCACTTTGATTGGTCAACTTCTTTTAGGAACTTCTAGAATAATTTGAATTCTTTGACCTTCTTGACTTCTTTGACCTTCTTGGGGATTCTAGAGAACTCATGAGGGTTCTCCAACCTCACTAGGCATAAATCTCTAACCATGAGAAGTTATGTGACATTCCACACATCACTGGAAATGGCATGACATATGTTATCAATATGGAATAGTTTCTCTTGCAAATTCACTAATCTTCATTACACTATTCCTCAATTAAACTTGGGTTCCTTAACCACACATCTAGGATGAATTGACCACTTACCATTTGGACTTTGCAAAGCATCTTCTTTTTATGGATTTCACCATAAGGGGACCACTTTGGAGTTCATCCATTTGGTTCTTCCTATAAACCATGAAATGACATCAATGATACAATGATACAACAATGATCAACCTTTACATTAATGACAACACATCACTATGTCACCTCATGACATCATCCCTCTGACATCAATTACATCAATGACCACATGATCCAAAAATCAATACATCAATGATACAAACGCATTACTAACGAAATACTTGACATGAATGACAACATAGTACAACAATACCCCCCTTTGGAATTGATAGCAACACCAACATTGATGTCAACACCAATCATTGATAGAAACATGTAGACATGGAAATTATCCTCATCAATATTCATCTCGCGACATCAATGTGACTACCTCTCCCCCTTTGACATCAATGGCAAGGGTATATCTCTTTGCGGTTGCTCCCCCTAATTGAACTGTCCTTGGGGCTACTCCTCCTAGTTGCATTATCTCATGGGATGCTCTCCATGTATATAATGAATCTCTCCCTTTTTAAAAAAGGATATCACTCTGATGCATGGTTGGTAACATGGTTTCTAGTCATCTCTATCATCGCTCCACCTGGACCATGTTGGATTAATGAGAGTGGGGGTGAATCAATAATAGTGTAATTATAATCCTTTTTATTCAAATGTTATATCAATGTAGAATTATTATCCAATAATGAGCAATAAGAAAGAAACAATCACATACATACACAATACACCGATGTTTTACGTGAAAACCCAAATCGGGAGAAAACCACATAATTCTTATTCTTATATGTCTTGAAGAATTACATTCATTGGAAGCACCAACTTCCTCTATTTTCCAGCTGTGACTGGAAGGAGGCTCCAACCCCCTAGTTTCTCAAGCTACAACCTAAGGGAAGCTCCAACTCCCCAATTCTCTGGCTACAACCCCCTATGTTCTCCAGCTACAACCACCTTTCCTTGCCCCATCCTACCACCCTGAAGTAGAAGTAGAAGTAGAATGATGGAACCACTGTCACACTATCACTATGAGATATACTTCTGTAAACATGTACCAATAAATAAAAACCATGCATCAACCATGCATCAACCTATACCTCAACCTGTAATCAACCTATACCATAAAAAAGTGCATCAACCATGCACCAACCTGTAACATAAACAAGTGAATTGAACCATGTACCAAGTATGCACCAATCATGTGTCAACTGCTCATCAACTATTACTCATCAATATGTACCAATATCATCAACTATACACCTCATGTATGTGACAACTCATCAACTACGTGTCTCAACCATGTACTCAACATGTACCTTAACCAAAAGCCCTCATCAATTTCATCATCCAAATCTGATTTGTAGCTATATAATATACCTGGTGTATATGATCACATTCCTACAAACCTTCCTTAACTTTAACAACAAGAGACTAGCATTTTCATCAAACTTTTCTTTAGTCTGACATGCCTGGTTTTGGATTCGTCAACAACCCTAACTTGAAGTAATCATAACTTTGAACCTGTAATGTATAAAGATATGAAACTGATACACAATGTTCTTTAGTGTGTTTTATGCATTTATTCCAGGTGTTACTACTTGGAACCTCTCAGAAAAGGAGTTATAGAAAAAATGGCATACCTTGTTGAATTCTGGATTATTCTAGAGAGCAACCTTGTAGAGCGTGCCCTGCATGAAATGTTAGTTGAATTGATCTAAAAATGTTACAAAAAATACTACAGAATGTAGCCTAACCAATACATTTGGTATCACTAAATTTGTATCTATTATGAATAAGTTATGATGTTTTTACCTAGAACACCTGTTTTTGACTAGTTTCAGGACTAGCCACAAACCCTATTTTCCACAGACTGTAACTCCAAAAATAAAATGAACCACAAGATGAATTTTTTACCATAGATACTTGGGTATGTTTTCTCAATGGCATAGAATCTTCACGGTCTGAATCATTATAGAAAAAAATTTATAGCGAAAATGGTGAGATGACCTGTAAATAACATACCTTAGAAAGCACCATCAAAATAATTTATCCTTCCTTGCATTTCAGCCTTCTTTTCTTCACCTTCCCTCAGAAATTCAGCTTATATATCCTTGGTTACCTTAGACATCTATAGATATTCAATATGCTTAAGTGTGATTAAAATGAGAGAGCCTTGCCTCTTATTTATACTCTCCAAGTAGCTTCCTTAAAAACATCTTCTAGGTCACTTGGCCCACTTTCCTTATTTTAGGGTTAACCCACTTCTAATTTCTCCATTAAATTTATTTTGTATTCACTTTTAATTATAATACACTCATCACTTCACTTTATTATTTACCTTTTAAAATCTATTAAACCACTTTGACTACTTTGATCTTTTGGGGCTTCTAGATGACATATGAGGGTCCTCCAACTTCGTAAGGCCATAACTCTCAAACCGTGAGGAGTTATGTGACATTCCGCATAAAAACATAAATGGAATGACATTTAATATCCATATAGAATATTATTGCCTTCAAATATAGCAAAAAGCATACCGTTATCCATCAAACAAACTTGGGTCCATTACCCAAAACTGGGTTGTCCAACTTCGCATTGTCATAACTCTCTAACTATGAAGAGTTATGTGACGTTCTACATACCACCGGAAATGAAATGAAAAGAACTATCCATATAGGATAGTTTCCCTAAAAAATTCACTATCCTTCATCTCATTATTACACAATTAAGCATGGGTTCTCTTACTCCACAAAGCGTCTTCCCATGAGGGCTTTCACCATAAGGGGACCACTTTGGAGTTCATCCATATTTACTTCTTATCAACCATGAAAAAAAAATAATGAGTCATATTTACATCAAACAATATTGGGTCCATTAAGCAAACCTTTGTGCTATGGGGATTTCTTCAAGGGTTCACATCAATGACAACCAACCTTAATCAACAATGTCCCCCTTTGGAATTGATGGAAACACTCAGATGCAATACTGAAATCATATCACTCATTATCCCCCTGGAACCATGCCTCTGTCCTATGCATCTGATAAATCTACCTATGTCCTCTACATCTAATAAATCTCTCCCCCATTGTCATCAATTGCAAAGGTATCTTTCCATCTGTGGTTTCTCCCCCTGACTGAACTGTCCTCTTATGGTGCTTCCTTGTGTACATCTAAGACATATAAGATAATCATTCAAAAATAATTCAAAAAGAATTCATTTTGGAGTAGAAATAACTTCAAGTCTTTGATGAAGATATTCAAAGGCTTCCCATGGAAGTGGTTTTGTAAAGATGTCCGCCACTTGTTCTTTTGTTCCCACATACTCAACTCTGATGTTCTTTTCTGCAACCTGTTCCCGTAGAAAGTGAGACTTGATTTGAATGTGCTTCATCTTGGAGTGCATCACCAGGTTTTTTGAGATACTGATGACACTTGTATTATCACAATATATTGGAATGGGCTCATCATACTCAACCTATATATCTGTCAAAGTTTGTTAAATCCAAAGAACCTATGTACAACATCTTGTTGCTGCAATATACTCTACCTCGACTGTAGATAGAGATACTGATGATTTTTTCTTGCTTATCCATGATACCAAACACTCACCTAAGTAGAACGCTCCTCCACTGGTGCTTCGTTATTCATCAATAAAACCTTCCCAATCTGCATCTATGTATGCGATACGTAATAGATATTTTCCTTTTGGATACTATAATCCAAACTCTTCTATTCCTTTGAGATATCTGAAGATCCTCTTTACTGGTAATACAGGTGATTCATTTGGTGCTGCTTGAAATCGTGCCACCTGTCCAACTACCTGCATTACATCTGGTCTGGATGTTGTCACATATAGTAGGTTTCCAATCATTGACTTATATTTCCTCTAATCTATAGACTTCGAATCATCATCTTTTCTCAACTTACAACTAGTTTGCATGGGAGTGATAACTGGTTTGCAATCTTCCATTCCAAACCTATTTAGCATTTCTTTGATATACTTGGTTTGAGAAATAAAAATTCCTTGGTTGATTTGATGTATCTGAAGTCCCAAAAATAAGGATAGTTCTCCAAGTAATGACATTTCAAATTCATTCTGCATGTCTTTTGTAAATTTCTGTCTTAACCTGTCATCATCACTACCAAAAATAATATCATCAACATAAACTTAAATTAATAAAATATTACCTTGACTTACCTTGATGTAGAGGTTGTTTTCTGCACTTCCTTTTCTGAACCCTGCATGTTGTAGATACATATCCAATATGGAGTACCATGCTTTAGGAGCCTGTTTTAGACCATACGAGGCCTTCTTTAATTTACACACATAGTCTGTGTTCTTTGACAACTAAAATCCTTTTGGTTGTTCAATGTAGACTTCTTTTTCAAGTTCCATATTCAGAAAAGATGATTTTACGTCCATTTGATATACTTTAACATTTTTTGAGCATGCATAAGCTAAAATCAAACATATTTCTTCCATTCTGGCAACTAGGGAAAATGTCTCTTCAAAGTCATTTCCTTCAATCTGTGCATATCCTTTACATACCAATCTAGCTTTGTTCCTTGTAACCTGTTCATATTCATTCAATTTATTCCTGAAAACCCATTTTGTGCCAATCACATTCTTATTCTTTGGTCTTGGAACCAATTCCCAAGTGTCATTTTTCTCTATTTGATCCAATTCTTCATCCATGGCCTTATTCAAAAATTCATCCTTGCTAGCTTCTTCAAAAAATTTTGGTTCAATTGTAGATAAGAGTGCTAGGTATGCTTGTTCTAGTGAACAGATTTTTCTTCTAGTCTCAACTCCTGCATCTTTGTTTCCAATAATATGATCTGAATCATGATTCTTCTGTACTTGTTTTCTAGGTGTCTTTAGAGATACTTGTTGAACTTGCTCTTCTGTTTTTGTCAGATTCTCTTCATCTTCATCTTCCTCTTCTACTTCTTTTTCATCTTCTTCTTCGAAAATTTGTTCCATTGATTTGTTTTCTTCTTCCTTTGATTCTGGTCTGCCTGTTTCATCAATTGTTACATTGATGCTTTCCAAAACTTTTTTTAATCTTAGATTGTAACACTTGTATTCGCTCCTTGTACTTGAGTAACCAACAAGTATTCCTTTGTCAACAGGAGAGTCAAACTTTCCCATTCTGCCATCTTCTCTTTTGATGTAGCATTTTCTTCCAAAAAATCTGAAGTGCTTCACATTTGCTGGTCTTCCTTTCCATAGCTCGTAGGGAGTTTTATCAGTTTTGTTTCTGAGAATTACATTGTTTTGAATGTGAAATTTTGTATGCACTACTTGTGTCCAAAAAATATCTGTCAATTTTGAATCCATTATCATTGTTCGAGCCATTTCTTGTACTGTCCTGTTCTTTGTTTCAAAAACTCCATTCTGTTGAGGTGTCCTAGCGACAGAGAATTGCCTTTTTATTCCATGATTGTTGTAGTAGTCCATAAATTCCTTTGAGGTGAATTCTTCTCCATTATCTGATGTTAAGCATTTGATTCTTGAATCCATCCCATTTTCAACCATTTCCTTGTAGATCTTGAAATTTTCAAAAGCTTCTGACTTGTTCTTGAGAAAAAAAACTGCAGTCATTCTTGTATAAGCATCAACTAATAACATAAATTATCTCTCACCTTTTAAGCATTTTTTTGTAGTTGGTCCAACTAGATCAGTATGTTGG
>JASDQU010101260.1:243614-275684 GCA_032191745.1 Picea mariana | reverse complement strand
TCCCACTACAGAACAAATTGCAGACATCTTTACTAAGCCCCTAGCCAAGACACCATTTGAATATCTTAGACATAAGCTGGGTGTCATTTCGTTTCACACCTAAAAGATTCCATCTTGTTAGGGGGAGATTTGTATTGTTTGAATATCTAATGCCTCCTAAAATTACTGCAATAGCTCAGGGGGAGCATGTCTCTTCTTTGACATTGATGTCAAAGGGGGAGAAAAGAATTCGAGTGCCTTAGTTTCCATCAATGCCAAAGGGGGAGACTATTGGCAAATGTTTAACAGGTAGAGTATGCTTGTCATTGATGGCAAGTACAATAGTGAAGATGGCAAGATTAGAGTGTGCATTGATGGAAAAACAAGAACAACGTAAGCTCAGGAGGAATTAGTGCAGAGTCGAATGCAGTGCATTTAAAAGGTAGAAGGATAAAATTAAAGGCATCCATATTCCTCCATCTACAGGAGAAAGGAAGAAGAATAAAATCCCTTATAGATCTGAGCGTGTGAGAAGCTCAAGAGAGACAACACTGAGTGTGCATGTGAAGATTCTATAGAGGCACATAAGTCCAAGAATCCCTTGGGGATTCAGAAGTGAAATCTCAGGAGGAGCAGTGTCGAGGAGAACACGCGCAACAAAGCTCAAGATACAAGAGTTAACAGAGGAGAAGGAAGAGAAAGGTCAAGGCCATTGAGAACTTATAATTCTCCCAAGGTTGGGAGGAAAGTGTGCAAAGCTCAGGAAGGAGCACAACTGCCATCATATCGGATGAAGAAGAAGATCTAGAAAGTTGGTTTCTACATCCAGGAGGAGCTCAAGAGAAGCCTACAGAAGGGCGAGAGCCGTTGGATCTCATTCACAAATCCTGTCAGCCGTCAGATCGGACAAGAGCTGCATGAGGCTTACCATCGGGAAAAGCCAAGGTGAAATATCGAAAGGAGGGTTGACTCATCGGGGTTTCACATATCGGGAATCCCGTGAGCCAATGCATTGCGGCATTGAAAAGCTTGAAACCCTGACGAGTGGTAAGACTGCGGTCACATGGATAACGGTCATATGGGCCAGTAGCCTAGCTAGGAGAGCTAGTGCATAAAGAGTGCATCGAGATTCAAGAGATTGCGAATCCTGAGGACATACATGTTTCGACATTGGAAAGTCCAAAACTTCGATGAGGAGGTTTGGCTGCGGTCATATAGGGGGAGGTAACGTGGACCACGAGCTCATCCGGAGGGATAATTGAAGTTAGAGGCATCATATCTGAGCACAGGGTCTGACCACCATTGGATCGAGGAAAACCTGCATGATATTTAAAAAGTGTAAGGAGTAGAGGGCTCACAAATCCCGGAAGCAGGAGGACCATCCATCTCAGGGGGTTATGTGGACCGTTGATCCAACTCCCTATCGGGGTTTCAAGGATCGAGAGTTGGAGATGTCAAATAATATTGACATCAAGAATCCCAAAATCGCGATGTGTGAAATCCCGACTGAACCTGAACCGTCAGATCAAGATGTGATCTAGACCATCGACCCGAATCACATCAGCAGACCACGTTAGCTAGGAACACGTGGCACAACTAGGTATTGACAAGTGTCATATTGATTCAACATTTCAGGCACATGTAAGTCACAAATCAAAGTGACATGTGGCAGTATTCAACACATGTCAATCCACATGTGACATAAGCAGATGGACACCACGTCGGAGTTTTGAGGATCGCGTTTTTGAAATGTCAAAGAAACATTACAACAGGAATCCCGATTTCTTGATATGCAAAATCATGACTCAAATCGTAGCCATTGAATCAAGATCAAATCTGGACCATTGATTCCAGTCAATGGAGAGGCATCGGGGATAAAGAGTTAGACATGTCAAAGAAAATTGACATCGGGAATCCCAATATCGCGATAGGTGAAATTGTGATATAATCTGAACCGTTAGATCAAGTGTTGATCAGAGGGCTACTAATGCATGATACGGTGAAACTACCNATTGTGATATAATCTGAACCGTTAGATCAAGTGTTGATCGGAGGGCTACTAATGCATGATACGGTGAAACTACCAGAAACCATTGATGGCGTCTGCTAGAGAATTCAAAGAAACCCCTGTGTGATCACTAGAGGAGATGAAGAGTCTCCAAGCTTCGTCCAAGTGAAGGAAGACTATTTTTAGAAGGGATTGACAGATGGATGAGCATGGAATCCTGTAACTAAAATAGAGAAGGTGAGCTCGACTGTCACAGAGAAGACGAAGAGTCCCAACTACCAGAGAGGCTGAGGAATCTCAACATAACATCCAGTGATGCTGAACGCGTGGGAAAATAGCCAGAGAAGCTGAAGAGTTACGATGATGATCACGCAGAGCATTCAAGAGGTGGAGGAGATTGGTGCGGTATGAGCATGCATAGGAATGGCAAATATTGCATGCAAAAGATGCACAAAAGCCATATATACACAATACAAAGAAGAGATGAGGTTGCAGTTGTTGTTGGTGGTTGTTGTGGTTGTTGTTGGTGAAGGTGATTCATGTGTGAAGAAGGAGGAGAGTGCAGCAGCTGAATAGCACAGAAGAGGAACTGTGTAGTGAATGGACATGGAGCATAGAACACAAAAAGTGGAAGAACAGACAGTGCAAGTGATGTGTGCAGAAAGGCAACGAGGCAGATAGAGAAATGAAATGTAGCAAAATAGTGATAAGTCTCGTAAGCCATTTTTGAGCATCATATCACTGTAATAAGTTTCAGTAGCAAAGATTTATATTTCAGGGTGGTTGGGAGGAGCTAGGGAGGAGTGGTGTCCCCAAAGGTTCAAGTGGGTGCTTGAACACAGGGAGATGGTGCTTCCTTCTAGTTGGTGCTAGAGAAACCAGGGAAGTGGTGCTTTCTTCTAGTTGGTGCTAGAGAAACCAGGGAGTTGGTGCTTCCTTCTAGTGGGTGCTAGAGAAAACAGAGAGTTGGTGCTCTGAGCAAGTTGTAGCTTGCAAAACTGAGGTTGTAGCCTCATTATGAGTTGGTGCTCATATGTATGATACTGTAAATAATGTAACCATTATTTATCATATAAAGGAAAAGAGGTTTTTACCCTGCATGGGTTTCCTCGGGAAATATCTGTCTCTGTGTTTCTCATATATGTGAATGATGTTGAAAGTGCCATTGTTTATTTCCCTGCTTTATTGTGATCATCATTTAGTGTCCCTACAAAAAGTTTAAAAGAACCATAATTGTTTAAGCATGGTAACAACTAATTCACCCCCCCTCTCGGTTGTCTAATAGGGTTGGAATCTTAGTCCCTCCTGAAATGGGCTATGGCTGGTGGAGCTATGGAGATCCCTCTTGTAATTGTGTTGAAAACAAGGGAGACTCTCATCCCATGTACATGGATGCTTAGATTTATACATGCACATAATGTGCACATTCATATGATTGATGACCTTTGTTTGGTCATCTTTTTGGGGGTGGAAAGAAGTGGATTTAGTGAGCTTGATGTTCAACAGTGACCAGAGACTCGACCAAAATGTGCTGATGAACCCACACTCCTGATCAAAGATGATGGTTTGTGGTATCAAAAAATGGAACCACACTCATTTGAATAATAGCTTGGTAGTATCTATCGATGTGATGATCTTCTTGCAGGCTGTGAGGATGGCCATCTGTGAAAACTGATCAAYGACCACAAATACACAAACATTGCCTTGCTTGGTGGATGAAATAACAAACAGGTAATCCATTGAGATGGATTCCCAAGGCTTCGTGGGGATAGTAATACGGGTGTATAAGCCTTTCTTCTTGATGGCTGGCTTGGAAATGGCACAGGCAGTGCAAGACCTAATATACTTTTTGACGTCCTGCCGAAGTTTTGGCCAATAAAAATGTTTCTGGAGAATGGATAAAGTTTTCTCCATGCCAAAATTTCCTGCCACTCAACTGTAGTGGGGTTCCCAAATAATATTTGCATTCTCACTTGCAAGAAAACAGAGATGGCCCAGATGGTATAACATCCCAGCCTGAATGTGAAAATCAGTGACAGTCGCACTTGTACCCGAGAGTTGATAGGTGGTGGAAAAGTTTAGATCTTGCTGATAACATTGGGGCCACTCAAATTCCTCATATCCACAAGAATGGAGCATAGTGGTGAGTGCATCCATGCGATGTCGACTAAGGTAGTCAATGACAGGATTTGTGCTCATTGTCTTATACTTGATGTTGAGATGGAATTGTTGCAGGTAGGTGGACCACTTCTGATGGTGGTCGTTCTACAACTTCCCCTGTGTCTATATGAACTGTAGAGGCTTGTGATCAGTGTGGATGATTGTCTCCAGGGATGATTTCAAGCATGGAAATTTATTTTAAAATGTATAAACCTTGGTGAATCTTACTAATCTTTCATATGCCAGCTATAAAATGTTTGGCGATATTTTTGTAAAAATATTCAAATTTATAAGGATTTAATATAGTTTGTATATTTTTTTGGAAATTTTTAAGGTAAGATAATTTTATCCTATAGAATTTGGGTGAATCATTTTTAGAATAATGAATCTTATTTTGGGAAAAACCATGAAAAATTAGCCCATGAATGAAAATTATCCCCTAAAATCATCCCTAATTTGTCTCCTTTCCCAGAATGAAATGTTTCCATTGACGACATGATTGTACAATGGAATGCATTTCATTGTCATAGGTGGGGTATTTCTGGACAGTATATGAGAGTGTCTCACTATCGTATTCCACCAGATGACTGTGTTGAGTGAGAATTGTGTCTATAGCATAGTCAGATGCATTAGTCTCAATCTCAAATGGTTGTTGTAGATCTAGAAAAGAGAGTATTGACGCTGAGCACAAGCGATGCTTTAGATCATCAAATGATTTTTTTTTTCCTTCCCTGACATGAAATTTTCCCTACCACCACCCATGGTCATGTGGTTGAGGGCCCATGAAATATGGGAGAATCCTAACACGAACCGTCGGTGAAATTTTCCAGTAACAAGAATCTCTGAAGCTTGGTTAGTATGGTCGGAGATGGATAGTCACAGATGACTTGGATATTAGAGGGATCGACATGTACCCCATGCTCATAAACAATGTAGCTCAAGTATTGGACCATGTTCATTCCAAAGGAACATTTTTCCAAGATGGAATATAGCTTGTGTTTTCGTAGAGTGCCCAAAACCAGTTGAATATGTTGCATGTGCTCCTCCCAAGTTCTGTTGAATATGAGGATGTCATCGAAATACACCACCACAAAAGATTTGGTGAAGGGTCTCAATACATCATCCATCAACCTCATGAAAGTTTTTGGTGCATTTGTTAGGCCAAAGGGCATGACTAATCATTCGAAGAGACCTTCTTTAGATTTGAATTTTTTCTTCCAAAAATCAGTTGGTTCAATGGGAATCTTGTGGTAGCCAGAATTGAGGTCAATCTTGCTGAAGAACTTTGCCCCCTTGATTTTTTCAAGAAGGTCATCAATCCTAGGAATTGGGTACCAGTTTCTGACTATAATTTTGTTTAATTCTTTGTAATCAATGCAGATTTTCCAGGTCCCATACTTCTTCTACACTAGTATAATCAGGCTTCCGTAAGGGGATGATTCGGGTCTGATGTGCCCCTTTTGAAGTAGCTCTTAGATCTGACACTTGATTTCGTCATTTTTCATCAGTTAGCGACTATAGACTGGTCCATTAGGAATAGGTGCATTGGGGATTATATCAATTGGATGCTTGACTTGGCAGTGTGTCGGTACCCCGGTGGGTGAGGAGAAGATGTCTATGTAATCTTCCACGATCTTGACCACTTGCTTCTCCTGCAAAGAGAGACTCTTTGTAGAGTCCATAGATGTGGCGGTGAACTTCTACTTACTATGAGCACAGATCCAAAAGAATACTAACTTCTCGGTCTGTCAAATGAACTTACTACATTGCTTAGTAGATATTAAGGAAATGGTGGTAGGTGGAGCTATCTCTGGTATCCTGTACAATTGTCTGCCCAAAGTAATAATAAAGCTGTGGGGTCTAGACTCATACACAACATGATGCTTCCATAAATATGGTTTTCATAAAAGAAAATCACAAACTTCAAGGGGATCAATATCACAAAATACCTCATATTTGAAGGGCTTGATTCCATAAGGTAGATGACACTATTTGTTGATATAGAGATCTCTTAGTTGGTAAAGCAAACCGATGGCATAGGGTCATGGGTGCAGTGTTGTCAGCAGTTCTAGCCACTTGACAACCTTTGCTGAGATCAGGTTCTTCTGACTATTTTTATAAAAAATTAAATGAAGTAGATCCCCCTTTACCCACATCTATGACTGAAAGAGGTGTTCCCCTTCCTCTGTTTCTTCTGGTTCACTTAGCTGGAATTTGATGGTAGTGACAGTGGAACTAGATTAAACATCGATAATATGCTTCACTCCTTCTGGATTTGATTTGGAATCAGAATCAACCTCTAACACGTAATCCTTCAGCTTGACCACGAGTGAGTGATTGGAGTGGCATTCTTCAGGGTTGTGCCAAGGGATTTTATGGTATTCACGCCATTTTCCCGTTTCCTTCTTCATCTTCTCATTTCCCTTCTTGTGTTGTGGCTTGGATTGGTTCTGCTGAGAGTGGAAATCTTTGTTTTTTCCCTTTTTGTGTGGGTTGGGGCCACCTTTTCCCTGCTTCATCTGTGAGGATTTTACAGATCAAAACTCTTTCCTCTTCTGCTTAAATTTCTACTCAATCTTGATAGCATATCTATAAGTCCTACCAATGAGGCAATGTTCAGAAACTCCATTTCTATTTGAATGTATCTATGAAAATAGTCACAATACTTTAGCACCATCTGTCACTCATAGTCTTTGATACCTAACTTGGTGCGTAGGGTATGGAAAATATTGGTGAAATTTGGTACTGGCTGGTCCCTTTCTTGACACAGGGTGGTCCATATGATGTATTGGTCCTCGTAGCTTCCAACATGGTATTATTGTTCTTTAATGGCATCCCAAAAGGAATCTCATGTAGGGGCAACCACAAATATTGTGGATTCCTTGATGCCCCTTTGCTTAGAGTAAGTGTCCCACCAGTCCTTAACATGGGGGACGACATATTTGAGGAGTGAAAAAGTAATATTTTCCCTATCAGAAAAATTATGGACCAAAATTACCCTTCGAGTAGATTCAACCATTTACCTACAACATCCACATATATCAATCCTTCAAATAATGGAATATCAAAATTTACATGTACCTTGAAGGGGGTTGCATGGCCAGTAGAGACTCGACCAAAATGTGTTGATGAAACCACACTCCTGATCATAGATGGTGGTTTGTGGTATCGCAAAATAGAACCACACTCATTCGAAGAATATCTTGGTAGTATTTGTCGATGTGATGGTCTTCTTGCAGGCTGTGAGGATGGCCATCTGTGAAAATCGATCAACAACCACAAATACACAATCATTGCCTTTCTTGGTGGATGAAAGAACAAATAGTTAATCCATCGAGATGGATTCCCAAGGCTTCATGGGGGTAGTAAGAGGGGTGTATAAGCCTTGCTTCTTGATGGCTGTCTTGGAAATGGCACAGGCAGTGCAAGATCTGATATACTTTGACGTCCTGCCGAAGTTTTGGCCAATAGAATGTTTCTGGAGAACGGACAAAGTTTTCTCCATGCCAAACTTTCCTGCCACTTGACTATAGTGGGGTTCCCAAATAATATTTGCATGCTATCTTGCAAGAACATAGAGATGGCCCAGATGGCATAACATCCCATCCTGAATGTGAAAATCAATGACAGTCGCACCTATACCCAAGAGTTGATAGGTGGTGGCAAAGTTTAGATCTTGCTGATAACATTGGGGCCACTCAAATTCATCATGTCCACAAGAATGGAGCATAGTGGTGAGGGCATCCATGGAAGGTCGACTAAGGCAGTCAATGACACAATTTTTGCTCATTGTCTTATACTTGATGTTGAGATGGAATTGTTGCAGGTAGGTGGACCACTTTTGATGGTGGTCATTCTACAACTTCCCCTATGTCTATATGAACTGTAGAGGCTTGTGATCAATGTGGATGATTGTGTCGAGGGATGATTTTAAGGATGAAAATTTATTTTAAAATGTATAAACCTTGGTGAATCTTACTAATCCTTCATATGCCAACTATAAAATGTCTGGCGATATTTTTGTAAAAATATTCAAATTTACAAGGATTTAATATAGTTTGTATAATGTTTTGCGATTTTTAAGATAAAATAATTTTATCCTATAGAATTTGGGTGAATCATTTTTAGAATAGCGAATCTTGTTTTGGGAAAAACCATGGAAAGTTAGCCCATGAACGAAAATTAGCCCCTAAAATCATCCCTAATTTGTCTCCTTTCCTAGAATGAAATGTTTCCATTGACGACATGATTATACAATGGAATACATTTCATTGTCATAGGTGGTGTATTTCTGGACAATATATGAGAGTGTCTCACTATGGTATGCCACCTGATGATTGTGTTGAGTAAGAATTGTGTCTATAGCATAGTTATATGCATTAGTCTCAATCTCGAATGGTTGTTGTAGATTAGGCAAAGAGAGTATTGACGCTGAGCAGAAGTGATGCTTTAGATCATCAAATGATTTTTTTTTCCCTTCCCCGACACGAAATTTTCCCTACCACTGCCCTTGGTCATGTGGCTGAGGGCCCATGCAATATGGGATAATCCTAACATGAACCGTCGATAGAAATTTTCCAGTAACAAGAAGCTTCGCAACTTGGTTACTATGGTCGGAGATGGCCAGTCACAGATGACTTGGATATTAGAGGGATCAACATGTACCCCATGCTCATAAACAATGTAGCCCAAGTATTGGACCATGTTCATTCCAAAGGAACAATTTTCCAAGATGGAATATAGCTTGTGTTTTCGCAGAGTGCTCAAAACCTGTTGAATATGTCGCATGTGCTCCTCCCAAGTTCTGTTGAATATGAGGATGTCATTGAAATACACCACCACAAAAGAGTTGGTGAAGGGTCTCAATACATCATCCATCAACCTCATGAAAGTGGTTGGTGCATTTGTTAGACCAAAGGGCATGACCAACCATTCAAAGAGACCTTCTTTAGATTTGAATTTTTTCTTCCAAAAATCAGTTGGTTCAATGGGAACCTTGTGGTAGCTAGAATTGAGGTCAATCTTGCTGAAGAACTTTGCCCCCTTGATTTTTTCAAGAAGGTCATCAATCATGGGAATTGGGTACCGGTTTCTGACTTTAATTTTGTTTAATTCTTTGTAATCAATGCAGATTCGCCGGGTCCCATCCTTCTTCTACACCAGTATAATAGGGCTTCCGCAAGGGGATGATTCGGGTCTGATGTGCCCCTTTTGAAGTAGCTCTTAGATATGACACTTGATTTCGTCATTTTCCATCAGTGAGCAGCTATAGATTGGTCCATTAGGCATAGGTTCATTGGGGATTATATCAATTGGATGCTTGACTTGGCAGTGTGTCGGTACCCTGGTGGGTGAGGAGAAGATGTCTATGTACTCTTCCACGATCTCGTCCACTTGCTTCTCCTGCAAAGAGAGACTCTTTGTAGAGGCCATAGATGTGGCAGTGAACTTCTTCTTACTGTGAGCATGGATCCAAAAGAATACCAACTTCTCAATCTATGAAATGACCTTACTACATTGCTTAGCAGATATTAAGGAAATGGTGGTAGGTGGAGCTATATTTGGTATCTTGTACAATTGTCTGCCCAAAGTAATAATAAATCTGTAGGGTATAGACTCATACACAACATGATGCTTCCAAAAATATGGTTTTCATAAAAGAACATCACAACTTCAAGGGGATCAATATCACACAATACCTCATCTTTGAAGAGCTTGATTCCATAAGGCAGATGACACTATTGGTTGACACAGAGATCTCTTTCTTGGTGAAGCCAACCGATGGCATAGGGTCATGGGTGTGGTGTTGTCGGCAGTTCCAACCACTTGATGACCTTTGATGAGATCATGTTCTTTTGACCGTCGTTATAAAAAATTAAATGAAGGAGATCCCCCTTTACCCACATATGTGACTGAAAGAGGTGTTCCCCTTCCTCCGGTTCTTCTGGTTCGCTTGGATGGAATTTGGTGGTAGTGACAGTGGAACTAGGTTCAACATCGATAATATGCTTCCCTTCTTCTGTATTTGATTCAGAATCAAAATCAGCCTCTAACTCGTAAGCCTTCAACTCTACCACGAGTGAGTGATTGGAGTGGCATTCTTCAGGGTTGTGCCAAGGGAGTTTATGGTATTCACACCATTTTCCCGTGTCCTTCTTCATATTCTCATTTCCCTTCTTGTGTTGTGTCTTGTATTGGTTGTGTTGAGAGTGGACATCTTTTTTTTTTTTCCTTTTCGTGTGGGTTGGGGCCACCTTTTCCCTGCTTCTCCTATGAGGATTTTACAGATCCAAACTCTTGCCTCTTCTACTTAAATTTCTAGTCAATCTTGATAGCATATCTATAAGTCGTACCAATGAGGAAATGCCCAGAAAATCCATTTCTATTTGACTATATCTATGCAAATAGTCACAATATTTGAGCACCAGATGTCACTCATAGTCCTTAATACCTAACTTGGTGAGTAGGGTATGGAAAATATTGGTGAAATTTGGTACTTTCTAGTCCCTTTCTTGACACAGGTTGGTCCATCTGATGTATTGGTCCTTGTAGCTTCCAACATGGTATTATTGTTCTTTAATGGCATCCCAGAAGGAATCTCATGTAGGGGCAACCAAAAATATTGTGGATTCCTCAATGCCCCTTTGTTCAGAGTAAGTGTCCCACTAGTCCTTAACATGGGGGACGACTTTGAGGAGTGAAAAAGTAATATTTTCCCTATCAGAAAAATTATGGACCAAAAAATACCCTTCGAGCAGATTCAACCATTTATCTACAACATCTGCATATATCAGTCCTTCAAATAATGGAATATCAAAATTTACATGTACCTTGAAGGGGGTCACATGGCCACTTGTTGAAGATGATTCTCTTGTGGGCAGTTGTCCAAGGATCTGTGCAAAGTGTTATCACTTTGTAAATTCCCAGAGGTTGTTGTGAGGAAAGAAGAAAGTTATCAGAGATAACATTAACCAACCACTTCGAAACTGGGAGCTAGCCCTACTAGTTTCAGAGAGGGATTTCTCTGTAAGATTTATATTTGTTTGGATTTTCATATCTTAGGCTATTTTAAAAGAAATAGAATCGAGTTGTTTGTATTGTTTTTTAAATAAAATGGCTGAATGTCACTTACACTTCCATTGGGATATGGGGTCTGTTTTATAAAATAGAGGTTAAAGGACAACTTTTTAGAAGATTCATTTTACAGGGCGAGATAGTGCAACTGCTGGATTCTTTAGGAATAAAAATGATGTATTGTTGAAAAAGGTGAGATATCAGTTAGAACAAAAAAGCATTTAAGAATTCTTTGTTATAACATCAGAAGGAAAAAATTTAAATCTATAAAAGATTAAGAACAGAGTACACAATGGAAAATTCTGCAACTTTAATTTCTTTTAAAGATTAGATTAGAAAAACAATATGATAACTAAGAAAGATTTTTTTTTCATGAAGACAGAGGAAACTTCACCAACAGATAACATGTAGAAATCCTATGAAACGTCTCTTTGTATTACTAGAATAATCCTCTTGATAAAATTTACAACGATTACAACTTGCTTGGGCGTAAAGATCAACCCTCAATACTTCTAAGTTTGAAATATTTATAATCAAAGTTACAAACGACCCTGTCATTAATGATCAGGACGTGGTAGACTCTGAGTCTAACTAACTAGCTAACAAAATGCAGAAATGTAGTAACTGATGATGATGTGTCGAATCTCTCATGCTGATTTTGTGGAAAATCATTGATGAGTCATTCATATGACTTTGACTATGCTAGACGCTGAGTTGGACGAGACCTTTACCTTTACTCAATCAATTCACACAACTCATCCCATATTTGTGTGATTGGGATGGAAACTTTCAATAGCCGACGATAGATTTCATCCATCTCGATGTACTTAGAAAAATTCAGCTTGGTGAGGAAAATGTACTTGATTTCATGTTGTATGCTGAGGTCGGGCTGCAAAGTCTCCAAGAATGCTTTGCCCGTGATGCTGCCCTATATCCCTGAAAACTTGGAATTGTCTTTGGCCATGGTGGCAATATTTTGCTTATAATTAGATAAAGTCATCAATTTATCATTTAGGACAAGTAGGCCAGGGAGGCCCTTTTTCTGTAAGGCTTCAAGCTTGTTAAAAAATCTCTGAACTCCAATGTCCATGTTCTAAGATTTCTCCTCCAACTACATCATTAATCCTCTTTTGGTCAACACTCTTTTTACTTTGAGGACAGTCTCTGTTTTGTCTTCAACTTTCAATTCTTGAAGCTCTTCCTTGGTTTTTGAATTCAAAAACTTGATGATCTTGTTAGCTGCCGAGGGAATTTCATCCAGTTCTCTTCTTATCCTGTCAATGGCCTGCCTGATCTTTAGCACTAGATCATGTTGTTCAAACATGATATGCACCATGGGCCAAATCTCATTTATGGAATTGGAGATTTTTGTCCAGATATTTTCCTTAGCCTCTGCTAATGTATTTCCTACCACTGTTTGTTTCTGGAGCTACTGCATTTCCTTCTTAAGCTTCTTTGATGCTTGTATCTCAACATTGTATCTTGTTTGGAAGGAAGACTTGAGTTCCTGGAGACTTTCAACCTCCATTTTCAACCTATTGATCTCTTTTCCTTGTAGAGTCATCTCCTCCATGGACTTTGCTAGCTCCACAGTATTTTCCAATGCTTTCAATGGAGTTGCCGATGGAATTTCTACTATAGTGGTTGTTGGCACAACTTTTGTATATGTGGAGTGGTAGTCTGTGAAAAAGAAACTGAAGGAGATTCTTGCTGTTTAGTATCTACTGGAGTATTTGCCTCCTACTTTGTTTGGTTCACATACTTTTCAATTTATGGTTTGAGGGTGTGAGCATATGGTGAACTTTTATTTTTGGTTCTCATCTCTGCAATGATCCCACTTGGATCATAATGCCAAATGAAACTTGTGCTGAATTTCATTTCCTTTAATAGTTTATTTTCCTCTTCCCCAACAGTTCGACTGTTGCAGATGAACGGTCCTATTTTCCCTTTAATACTCATTTGCTATTTTTTCTTCAGAGACACAAAATGAATGTCATCTAAATTTATCATCTGACGAAAATACTCCAGTGCAAATATTCAAACAGGCACATACCTAGGAAATTTGTACGGAGCTAGTTCGCATCCATGTACTCTGATCTCTGTGTGATTTTGGTATAGGAACCAGTCCCCAGTCTTTGCGAGATCCAAAAGGTGAAGAAATATTTGAATATCCTTGTTTATCCTTGGTTCTAGTCCTCCACTCTGAATGCCCACCACTGGGTGATAAAACAACTCGATGAATTGTTTGAAATTGAACTCAATGGAGTTTCTTTTGAGAAGCAACATCTGTAGATTTATTGCTTGTGGTTTTCCGTCCTTGTCCATTTTCTGCATGAGAAAGGGAAATTTGTTTGCTTGATAGAACATAAACATGTAGGCTAGTATTGAAGAATACCGATACATGCCTTCTGTAGGGAAATTTTCTAGTTTCTCATGCAGGTTCTCGGCTAAGAAAACCATTGTAATCAAATTGGATGGAAAATTTCTCTTTAGCAGAGAAAATGAGTAGAAAACCTAGGATAGGCTCATCCACCCATTCATATGAGAAGTAACCGAAAAAAAAAAAACAGTTTCAAGATAATATGATTTCCCTTTTTGGAAAATATGGAGGAATGATATGGAGGATTCTTCTTAGAGAACTGGGCATCTTGTGGGAGGAACAACTCAAAGATTTATGCTCTCTGGGGAAAATCCAGGTTTTGATACATTTTTTTCATAATTTCAATTGTGAGGGGAGAATGGGAATCGACTCTGGGCACTTGCATCATTTGATCGATGGCCTCAGGTGTGATAAGGAAAAAGGTATCTCTAGACGAAGATACTATGGCTCTCCAATCAGGGAGGTAGTGCACTTGGCATTTGAGAGTGAATTTGGGAAAGTGATAGACTTGGGGAAAAATATATAGAGGGAGACTTGACTGCCAGAGCCTAATTTCATTGCTCTGATCGATAAAGGTTTCTTTAAACCATGACTGTAGCTCAGCAAAGTCAAATTTAGACCTGGTTTCTGAGATTAAATAGTCTTTGTCTGCTAATGGGATCCGGTCGATATCGACAAGAGGTGGGAGAAAATGATTTTCCTCCACATTTGACTTTTTACTTTTGGGTGCCATTGATTTCCATCGGTACCTGCACATTGAGCACACATTAGTACGCAAAATCTAAAGGTGGAAGAGATGTTGTAGAGGCGAAGGAGAATGAGTCTTGGATAGGCATGGAGTGTGAGTGCAATGAGAATGACCGAAACAGGGTTGGGATTTAGTGAACGAGTGTCCGTTGGGTGAAAAAGGACAGGTTAGGTGAACGATGGGAATGTGGATAGTAATAAATGGTTAACAGGTCCTTTAGAGTGTGAGAGGGAAGGGTTAAAGACATCTAACCTGTGTATCTGGTTGACCTGTAGAATGGTGATTAGGGGATGAACGAAAAGATATGAACCGTAATGGTTAGATGGATGGGACATGTTGACAGGGTCATGGCATGGAACTTGCAAAGGGTGGTTTTGGGATGTGACATCTCTGGATGATGGTGGTGAGTTGGAAAAATGGTAGGCAGTAAATGTTTGGAGTAGAGAGGTAAGATGCAATGAGATGATACCATGTAGGGATGGGGCTCTCCTGGACGTTGCTTCATTACAGATGTTACACATCAAAATTGCTCAGCTAGATAAGTGTTGCATGTCCCTCTCAATCACCGTAAGTGTCGCATCTTCCCTACAACTTTCGCAAGTGTCGCAAGTTGGTCACTAGTGTCGCAAATGATGTTCAGACATATTGTCATGACGACGACACTAAGGAGACACTTATAACATCTCACATGACTGCTTTGAAGGAGGAGAACTGGTTTACTGAAGACAAATAGCTCTTGACACTTGAAAGGAACCCTGAAACAAAGGTTTTGAGGGGGAGCGCTCCCCTACTTCAGCTCCAGAAGTGCCGGTGCTCCCCTACAATGCTTCAGGGAGTGTTATAACGCTCCCTAGGCCCCTCTGAAGGAGCGCTGCTCATCTTGAGAGCGCTGGCGCTCCCCCAAGGCTTACCAAGGAGCACTACAGCACTTTGATGCCCCTTCTAAGGGAGCGCTGCCTAATCTGAGGCAGTAGTTGGCCCATTGAGGAGAATAAGGGGAGGATCTTTCAAGATTAGGAGGCAGTTGTGCTCAAATTCTTGGTTTCATCAAGAGATCCCTGATCTAAGGAGAACGTTCCCAACTTGTTCTAAAGATAACTCAAGAGGTTAAGCTCCTATTAACCTATATAAATAGGCTCTATGATGGTGGAAAGGGGGATGATACCAAACTTATGATCTCATAAGTGGGGGGGAAGAATTGAAGTTATGAAACTTATGATCTTGGAGGAAACTTACAGTCAGCCAAAGGAGAGTGATCAGTGAAGCTGCTGTTATCCAGGTTGTGGAGCTTTCAGGCAAGGGTTAGATGAAGGGGACTTGACAAAGCTGTCGCATTCGCATCTACAATTGTAAGTACTGCTGTCTTTATTCTCATCAATATGACACGCTTGGCCTGTTTCTTTCTAGTTTGTGTTTAATATCACATGAACTTATCACTAGTTGATAGATCTATTTTCAAGCTAATATCAATAGAGTAGGAAGCGGTCGTATCTTGTTTTGTCCACAGGATCCAGTGAGAAGCAAAAGGATTGGAGTGCAACTCGGAGCGTGCAGGGACAAACGTCAATAAGAAGGTACTTCTGTCATCCTTCCTTCTCATGTAGTAGTTTAGATAGATTTGAAAGGAAGTCAGTGTCCATGATAAGCATTTTTCTGTCTAGGGTTAAGGTCAAGATCTAGAGGTGATCTACCTGTCTGTAGGGAGATTTTCCTACAACAGAAACTGGCGACTCCACTGGGGGAAATTTCCCTGCAGACAGGTAGATCACCTCTAGAGCTTGACCTTAACCCTAGACAGAAAAATGCTTATCATGGACACTGAATTCCTTTCAAATCTATCTAAAGTAACACATGAGGAGGAAGGATGACAGAAGTACCTTATTATCGACGTTTTTCCCTGTACGCTCTGAGTTGCGCTCCAATCCTTGTGCTTCTCATTGGATCCTGTGGACAAAACAAGATACGACCGCTTCCTACTCTGTTGATATTAGCTTGAAAATAGATCTATCAACTAGTGATAAGTTCATGTGATATTAGAGACAAACTAGAAAGAAATAGGCCAAGCGTGTCATATTGATGAGAATAACGACAGCAGTACTTACAATCGTAGATGCGAATGCGACAGCTTCGTCAAGTCCCCTTCGTCTAACCCTTTCCTGAAAGCTCCACAACCTGGATAACAACAGCTTCACTGATCACTCTCCTTTGGCTGACTGTAAGTTTCCTCCAAGATCATAAGTTTCATAACTTCAATTCTTCCCCCCCACTTATGAGATCATAAGTTTGGTATCATCCCCCTTTCCACCATCATAGAGCCTGTTTATATAGGTTAAGAGGATCTTAACCTCTTGGGTTATCTTTATAACAAGTTGGGAACCTTCTCCTTAGATCAGGGATCTCTTGATGAAACCAAGAATTTGAGCACAACTGCCTCCTAATCTCGAAATATCCTCCCCTTATTCTCCTCAACGGGCCAACTACTGCCTTATATTAGGCAGCGCTCCCTTAGAAGGGGCATCAGAGCGCTGTAGCGCTCATTGGTAAGCCTTGGGGGAGCGCCAACGCTCTCAAGATGAGCAACGCTCCTTCAGAGGGGCCTGGGGAGCGTTATAATTCTCCCTGAAGCATTGTAGGGGAGCGTCGGTGCTTCTGGAGCTGAAGTAGGGGAGCACTCCCCCTCAAAACCTTTGTTTCAGGGTTCATTTCAGGTGTCAAGAGCTATTTGTCTTCAGTAAACCAATTCTCCTCCTTCAAATCAGTCATGTGAGATGTTATAAGTGTCTCCTTAGTGTCGTCATCATGAAAATATGTCTAAAAATAATTTGCGACACTAGTGACAAACTTGCGACACTTGTGAAAGTTGTAGGGAAGATGTGACACTTATGGCGATTGAGAGGGACATGAAACACTTATCCAGCTGAGCAATTTTGATGTGTAACAGAATGCCCCCTAAAGTATGAAGTTAGAAGATGCCAACTGATAACTGAAATACTTTGTAGATGCTCAAGAAAGGGTATAGACTCGGAGAACCTGACGGAAGCTGCACACAAACATCCAACAAATATCATGACATATTTCAAAACCCAAGGCAGGAATACCTATGCTTGGGTGATCAATATTTAGTAGGATATGGCCGCCATAAAATACACCGTGGATCCATAATTGTATTGATAAAAAAGGTATAGCCACCAAATATACAATGTGGATCTATACTCTAATGACTCGGACTGATCGCATCCACGAAGAATACATAGTGGATCTACGAGATGACAAGACATAGCCACGACCAATACAAAGTGGATCTATGTAACAGTGTATTGTGTCATTGTTCAATAGAACTCCTTCGCAGCCTGGGCAAAGAATATATCAAAGTGGTTACTCAACCCAAGGTCTTCTTACCAATCCCAATATGGTACGAATCTGACCATGTGAATAGATATCTTGACGTCGAACATGGCCGAAACCACTTGATTACTGGTCAATGGTGTGAACTGTTAACAAGTGCAAGGGAGACCACCATTAATGTCAATGATTCCCAAGGTATCTTAGTACATTCCATTGAATGTGAATAGATGAGATGAGGTCAAACATCCATGGAATCATTCGATCAGGGGTCAATGATGTAAACCCACTGTCAAATGTGAGGAGGCCTGCCATTGAGGCATGCAGGTCCCAAAGTACTAACTAGTTTCTAAGTGTGATTCCCGGATAATGTGTTGGAGTCGACAGGAATAGACTCGTCGAGGGAGGGCCTTGATGTATCCCCCATCAACGACATGAAATGGATGTGGACATGTAATTGGTAGATCAGACGGACATGGACTGACACAGGTTTTGAGGCAAGATATTTGGGATGGCTGACTCTCGAGGCGGATACTTCCCTTGAACACTGAGGCATAATAAAAAAACATGCCATGGACCAAAACTATGCAATGGATACTGTGACTTGCGTTAGGTGACCCAAAGGAGTGAAAGGAAACTCAAAGGATTGGCTCAGTGCAGAGGTTCAGCGGATTATGATATGTGCAAAGTGACAAAGTGCCGTGTTCAAGGGCGACTCTAAGAAGTGCTAGATGATGTTCTCAAGAGACTGCTTGGCTTGCTCCTTTCAATTTTTTCCCCCATCCAGATAGATGAGTACCTCTTTTTGATTTAATGAGCTTGAGGAGGATAACACATGCTCGATATAACTCACCTTCGGTAAGTTCCTCTTCCTTTGTTTAATGAATCGAAAGAAGTAAGGGTTCGTTCCCATATGGGCCTGTCGATGTGTGCTTTAACGAGTCCAAAGATAGAAAACTTGAAGGTTTTTCAGGATTATAGAGTTTGGAAAAACACTTAAAAGAGAACTCTCTCAGTTCCTTTTTTGTACAATAGTCTGACGAGACCGAAAAAGGGTTAAACTATCGCTCGAAAGACGCTCTTTCTGACCTTTTAACGAGTGTGAAAGAAAGAAAGATCACTCAACAATATTTTCATATTTAGAGAGTCTGAAAAGGGTTTAAAGGAGACTCCAGGGAGGTTCCTTTCTCATGTGCTCGTATCCATACGAGTCTGAAAAAGAGATAAAATTTTACCCGGTTATGTTCTCATATTGTTGAGCTCGAGAATGAACTAAGACTATGCTCATAAATGCGACAAGGTGAATGATTCATTAGAACTGCCAGGAAACCTGCGATGCCAGAAACTACAAACCAGAGTTTAGTGAAGCCATTTACATCATTAGAGAAACCCAAAATGACCATACCTTATAAAAAAATGAAATTTTATAAATAACAATTGATTTGAAAACTCATTTACCATTTCATTTGCAAGGATTTTTGGAGTAGTGGAGAATCTCAATTTGAAGCAAATATTTTTTTCCTCGCTGCCGGAGCTACGATCGATCATTTTTCTCATCGTTCGAACCAGGTAGGTGTTCATCCTTTTCTCTTTCAATTGCATGGTTTCAAGTTGATTTTCATGGCATTATTTATTTAAAACACAAAGCCCTAGGTCACCCCTCTTTGAACCAAATCGGCCTCCTTTTAAAAATTAATAAAATGGGGGGATTCTTTTACAAAAATGTGTTAGGGAAGGGTTGTTGAGATGTCTACACCCTTGCAATCAATTAGACCGACCATTTTAAGCAAAAGAAACTCATAAAAATTCCCCCCA
Source organism: Picea mariana (assembly GCA_032191745.1). Classification (NCBI taxonomy): domain Eukaryota; kingdom Viridiplantae; phylum Streptophyta; class Pinopsida; order Pinales; family Pinaceae; genus Picea; species Picea mariana. Next base: position 256,178 of record JASDQU010101260.1, on the reverse strand, counting down.
TTTGCCCACGCAGCCCCCTAAGTCGTTTTTCATTTTTAAAACGTTTTAATCATTATTTGGCAAATATTAAGGGATGTGGTGGTCAAAAAGAGTGATTGGTTGCTTTTAGATGACATGGGCACTTTGTTTCATGTTTTAAAATGCTTTTGAAAATCGCCAAAAATACAAAAACATGAGGAATAATGAAATTTTTGATTTTTTTGTTTTGTAGGCATCTTCGGCAATCATGATTGAATGGAAAGAGCAGGAACATGAGATGGATGATTTAGCCGCTCTATGGATTTCTCGTACGTGGGCCACTTTGCAGGCCTGTGGCTTGCTCAAGTTCTTCAAACTGCAAAAAATGAAGAGAGAGATTCTATTGCTTGAGCACATAATTGGCCTTTGGGATGTTGCAGAACAGGGATTCTGTATTGGTACACAACTCCTAACCATTGAGTTGGAAGATGTGTACTTTTTGACCAGCCTCTCGAAAAGAGGGGTCCCTATATCTTTCACTGGGCAGAGGGCATTACCTGAGCAGGTAGACGTGTATTTGGTACACCACTGTGTTCCAAGAGCAAGGTTGGTAGGGGGCAGGATCCCTATCGAGGATATACGAGATCTGCTTCTCTGGTCTATAATATTCGCTATCACAAGCATGACCAGAAGTACTAGTGCTCATTTTGCATCGAGATCATAGGTGGCCTATGGTGTTCAGTGTTTGGAGCCAACACTGTTCAATTGGAGTGCAACATTCATTCGGAATGTGAAGGAACAAATCTCATGGTGTAGGACTGGTCAGAAACAGTTCGACTATGGTTCGTTTCTAGTCTCATTTTTCTTAGAGTGCATCTCTCAGATGCAGCCTTAGATAGCACTGGTAGTACGACCAGTGGATGAGCCTTGGATGGAGAGGTGGACTAGTCTGTCTCCGAGGCTAGTTTCGGAGTCAGAGTTCCAATTTACTGGTGATTTCTTTGCCTGGCTGAGGCTGCAGTACCTCTGAATCAAGGACTTCCGATATGCCGATGTAGACTTCTGCGGGAGTATGGACTTGATTTTTCCCGAGGGGGAAGATTGGGACGAGTCAGGTATGAGACTAAGCCTTACCTTGTCTAGTTTTTGTTTTTTAAGTTTTTGATGTATATGTATTATATTTTTTTTTATTTTTTTTTGGGTATGTAAAAGAGTTTTAACAGATGTTTTGTTTTCAACATGCAGACAAGGGAGCAGTGCACCCAGTGGATATACCAGTACCAGGGCCTCATGGAGGTGTCCCAGTCGCAGCAGACCCAGTAGTACTGGTGGTGGGTCTCCGGGAGGTTGAGAGGAACCTCCAAGGCCTTACGATGGGTATCCCTCCTCTGTGGAGGGGGGATGTGCCTTTACATTTGCAGCGGCACACTGTAGGGGTTCCATAGAATATGAATTCTCTGTTGAGGCATGTAGTGCGTGCAGTAGTATGTTACTCATAGCACAACGTAGTGCGGGGAGATTAGAGTCTTCCCGTGATCATGTTTTTTGTATGCCTTGTTAGGCAATGTTGTATGGGTGGATGGACCCAATATTTTGCTCTCTTACACAGTTTTTTGATGTAACACAAATATTTCAGTCACGCCATATATATATATATATATATATATACAGTTTCGAGTTTTTATTATGCCAATGATTTGCACATGATGATGTCTGTGATGTGTTTTAATTTACATGCAATGTACAGTTTTGTTTTCCTTGAATCTTATATGTGGGCAAGATACCGATCCATAATATAATTAGCTAATGAGTCTGAAACACTATTCAGTTCTCTTGGAATGTGTCTATATTCAATGTAATCGAACATTCGTTCGAGACGACGAACTTGCAAGTGTAGGCGTAACAGGATAGGACTACGAATAGCGTAGATACGGTTGAGTTGACAAACCACCAGTTGGGAGTCTAAGTAAATAATGATGTGAGAAATACCTAGAGAGGAAGCTTGGGTCAGTAGTCTAATGACAACATGATATTATGCCATATTGTTGGTTGCTGGTCCTAAACAAATGCCTCCTGAACTCACCACCTGGTCAAATTGGTAAATAACCCAAGCTGCTGAAGCAATGTTACGGGTATGTCGGTTAGCACCATCCGTGAACCCAAAAAAGATAGGAAAGGAAGACGTCATCTGCGCATGAAAACATAGGCACAGTCATGAGTGGCAATGGTAAAGACTCGAGCACGCGAAAGAAAATAGACACACCAAAACTAAATACAATAATGTACAAAGTACAAATGCTAGGTGATCTAGGCATAGTACTTCTTAAGGTAAAGCCTGTTTTGGGGCTCTCCTAGGGAGATTTCATCGTGATCAACTAGTTCGTAGGCACCTTTATGTAGGACATGCTTCACGATGTAGGGACTGTGCCACATGGGTTCTAACTTTCCTGTCCCCAATTTATCGTGAGCTTGGTCGTAAACAAGGACTAAGTCTCCTTCCGCGAAAGTCCGAGGGTGGACGGATTTGTCAAATTGACTTTTAATTCATTTTTGATGTGCCTCATTGGTGAGAGAAGCATCGCGACGCATTTCGTCTAGTTTGGACAGGTACAGAAATCATTCTTCTTCAGCGAAAGTATGGGGCAGGAGTTCTACTTTCAGTTTTAGTGATGGAATCTTACACTCGATCGGTAGGATGGCTTCAATGCCATAGACCAACTGAAAGGGAGTGAATCCAGTTGAAGTTTTCATAGAGGTGCGATAGGCCCAGAGAGAGGAGAATAGCTATAGATGCCATGATGTTTTGTTTTCCCCTACCATGCATTGGATCATGTTTTTTAGGACTTTTTTGATAGCTTCAACTTGTCCATTTGCTTAAGGGTAGTAAGGGGACGAGTTTTCATGGAGAAAACCTAATTTGACATGTAACTCGCTCATCATCTAGTTTTTGAAGTGTGCACCATGGTCAATGACAATGGCACGTGGTACACCAAAATGAGTTATGATGTGGTTGAAGAGGAATAGAGCTGTAGTACGACCATCATTCAGGAAGGTAGGCATAGCCTCATCCCATTTGGTAAAGTAATCGACGGCGACGATGATGTAACCGTGCCCCCCGGCTGAGGTAGGCTTACACTACATAAAATAAATGCCCCATTTGGCAAAGGGGCCGATGGTGATAATTGGGTGCAGCATCATAGGGTGGGTGCGTGCCTTCTTGTTAAAGATTTGGCAGGGTGGGCATTTCTTGACAGCCTCGATACAATCTTTGAAAATCGAGGGCCAAAAATAGCCGGCACGTAGGATTTTTTGGGCTGTGGCCATACCGGAAAGGTGGCCGCCACAGGCGCCGAGGTGACAATCGTTCAAAATGCATTTAGCCTTTTCGTGAGTCAAACATCGCCAAAGGATGGCGTCAATAACACAGCGATATAAAGTGTCGCCGAGGATGAGATAGCGGCGAGAGTGGTGATGAATGCGTCATCACTCTTCACGAGAGATGTTGGGCTGAAAACGTTGTGTTTGAAGGTAGAGGAGAATGTCTCCGTACCAAGGATCAGAGGTGCTGATGAGGAAGAGAGATTCATCAGGGAGAGAATCTCTAGGTTCAATGTTTTCATCGGCACGGCACAGATAATCTTGGCAAACACCAGGGATTTTTTGGCTTTCACCTTCGTAAACTCAAGATCGAATTATTGAAGAATAACGATCCATTTCGAATATTTTCCCCCAAGTACTTGACATGTCAGGACGTGGTACATGGGGTTGGAGTCTGCGATTACCGTGGTGGTGCGGAATAAGATGTAATGGCGAAACCTTTGGACAACGATGACAGCTGCCAGAGCCAGTTTCTCGACATGCAAATATCTAAGTTTGGGTCCAGATAAACTCTTTCTCAGATAGTAAATCACATGTTCTTTGTCATTGGAGTCTTCTTGGACTAACACCATTGCGATGGTGGAAGTAGAAGCGGCCAAGTAAAGGATATAATCCTTTGTATATTCAGGTGGATGTAACAAAGGTGCATGGGTCAAAGCATGCTTGAGAGCGTCGAATGACCATTGAGCTACATCATCCCAGATGAAAGGGGCGTTCTTTTGCAGTAACCGCATAAATCCTTTAGTGATCTCGGCATAATTGCAGATGAAATGACGAAGAAAGTTTGCTTTGCCTTGCAAACTTTGGAGTTGGGTTAAATTGGTGGGTGGAGGTAAGGCTAAGATGGCCTTGATCTTTAAGGGGTCCACCCTAATCCCATCTTTGGAGACAATGAAACCGAGGAGTCGACCAGATGTGACAGTGAAAATTAATTTGTGTGGGTTCAGGCGAATACGATAGAACCTACATCGCAGAAAAATTACGCATAAGTGATCAATGTGATCGGATCGATTTAGCGAATGTGCAGGTAAATTGTCGAGATACGGTTCTATGATATGATTGATGTCATGAAAAGCATACGACATGGCTCGCTGGAAAGTGGCTCCAGCATTCTTAAGGAAAAAAGGTATCTTTCGGTAGGCGAAGGTTCCCCAAGGGCAGATGAAGGCTGTCTTGTGTTGATCTATAGGCAAGATTTCAATCTGGTTATATCCAGAAAAGCCATCCATGAAAGAAAATATTACACTCCCCGTGTAGTTGTTGATGATTTGGTCGATGAAGGGCGTAGGGTAGTTGTCCTTAGGACAATATTTTTTAAGGTCTCGATAGTCAATGCAAACACGGATGGTCCCTTGTTTCTTAGCAACTGGAATGAGGTTGGAGACCCATTCGGTTAAAGGGACGGGATAGATAAAGCCATATTTTAGAAGTTTTTCAACTTCTACCTTTATAGCTGTGACTTTCTTCGGATGAACCGGGCGAAGCTTTTGCCGAACCGGTTTCGCATCAGGGTAAATTTTGATTTCGTGTACGACGATCGAAGGATCGATCCCTAGAATTTCCTCGTAACTTCATGCGAAGACATCGCAGAATTCCTTGAATAAAGTGGTGTAAGAGACCACTTTGTCGGGTGTGCAATTAGCACCAAGGTTGATGTTTTCCACGACACCGTCTTTGATTGAAATGTCAATTGTGGCCGTAGTAGAGATGTTACCCATGTTCCCCTCAGAGAGAGTATCTGTCGTGAGGATAGGAGATTGCAGAGCTTTGGTAACATCGGGGGGGAAGACAGATCGTATGTCTTGGATTTCTTCCAAAGATGGAAGAAAAGAGGATTGATGGTGGTTGTCATCCCATGGAAAATCGTCGATGCTAAGCATTTCCATGATAGATTCATCTAAAGGAAAAATATGGGAAATGTAATCGATGGTAGATGATAGGGAATCTAACCAAGAGGGAACCGAATAAGTATCGGGTGCCAATGAATGTGAATTGTTCAGCGAGGGAGAGGTGGATTGAATAGCTACGTATGCAGCCTCTGTTGGGCTCAGTGGCATTGTGTCACCGAGCACATCGAATTCCAAAGGACTAGGCACAATCCAGGGGTCAGATGATTCCAAGGATTGATAAGGCAAAGTCGAGATCATATTGACGATGGAAATATGATGTGCAGTAGGTGGAGGTGGTGTAGGGAAGGTACCCATGAGGATAGAATATTTCAATAATATAACACCAACTCTTTCATACCTAGCCGGGTGGTCTCCCAGAAAAGGAATGTTGTTGGTAGTAGGGATGTGAGCATCGGGTGTGCAGAAATCAAGCTGATCGATGGTAACAATTTTGCCTTGATGGGGGAATTGTACACATCAAAACACCGACGAGGCGATGGCAGTCATCGCGTAGAACCAACTTCTTCCAAGTAGTAGGTTGTAATCAAGGGGGGCATCGACCACCTCGACGTCAACAGTCACAGTTTTGCCGCCCAATTGAACAGCTGAGGATTGCAATAATCCATGAGGATGAAAACCTCTTCCATCAAAGGTGCGTAACATGGTAGCGGATTTGTTAAGGGCAGGTGATTTCAAGCATTTCCAACAAGCTAGGGACATGACACAGGTGGAGGCTCCCTCATCCAGGATAGTCCAGTAGATTTGTTGATTGTGAACAACCACATCGATTTGGAATGCTAGCTGGTGGGAGAGTTGCGGTTGATGATCATCCAGATTAAACGTGAGGTAGTTTGATGACTCAGGATCGAAAGCACAAATAGCGGCTAAGAGTGTTCTACGTTGGCTGGGACAGTGTTGTAGAACTTCCAAGGCGGACATGGCACACGGGGCTTGGGCCAAATCTTCTACGATATTGTAGTTTTGGGCAGCCCGTGAATTAGGATTGAATGTAGATTTCCAGATGGTGCTCTTAGGATGGCGTAGGATAGAGTCAAAAGATGGTTTCTCAATATGGAGTGGCCCAGATGGAGGGATAACAGATGGAGGATTGGTAGAGGGTGGTAACGGGTCTGATGGAGAACCGTTAGTGATCTTCGGCTTGTTAGATTTAACTGGCGTGTCATATGTCACAGAGTGAGTTGTTATATTAACTCTGTTAAACATGTAAATGTGGGCACTTGTCGAGGTCTCATCGTGGGGTTGGTTGGAACTGCCCCCCGGTGTGGGGGTTTGTGCAACCAAAGATTGTTGCTACAGAAAAGGTTGAGTGAGCACAGCGGGTTGTGAATTTCCTTTGAAAAATTTGGCCACTTCATCACGATGTGGGCAGTCTCGAGTGCAGTGATTGTCACCACAAATGAGACATGGGAATTTCGATTTTCATTGTGGTTGTTTTCCGGCAACAGGGGTTTATGGTTGGGTCTTGGGTTTCTCATTGTTGTTGTTCTTATTTGGTTTGTTTCTCGCTTTCTTCTTGCCCCCAAGCTGTTGTGAAGGTGTTGACTGGACCGCATTCACATCAGAGACCTGAGTTTGAGGTGGGGTAGAAGAGGGTGCAGTCGAACTGGGAGCAGCTGTGGAAGCGGGCCGCTGGATTGTTCCAGTAGACTGGATAGTATATTGAGTTTTGACGGAGCCAATAACTCCATCCGTATGCGAAGCAGTCGATGGTTTGGATGGGTCATTAGTGGCACGGGTAGCGTTCGGTATCAACTCATATAGAGTACCGGATTGTGAATAGACTAAGTCCAAGTACTGAGACGAGCAATTTGGGGTAATAGTGATTTCATGAACCATTCCACTAACAATTGGTCAGGAATGACCACTTTGAGTAGCCTTCGCCGTTATCTCCATTCATGGATATGATCGGCGATATGTATGGAAGTTGTCTGACGAAGAGAGGTTAATAGTTCAGTACCTGTCTCGTATTGAATGGGTAGTTGGAAATGTGTGAGGAAGGACATGGCAAGGGAGTTGAAATCATGAAAAGATGCACGTGGTAATTCAATATACCATTTCGCTACGGAACCCATAAGTGTTCATTGGAAAAGACGCAAATGAATTGAATCGTCCATGAGGGAGTTGGATGAACACCACAAATGGAAAGTCATCACATGGTTGTTTAGGTCTTCTATGGGCTTTCCGTCGAATTTTGGGATATCAGAAGGAAGTTTAGTTGGAATGGCTGGCCAAACTGGAGAATGATAAATGGGATCATTCGTTAATCGAGACAAGTCTGGAAGGTCCAGGGTGGCTAGAAAAGGTAGTTGTCGGTTAACCTGTGGGTAATGCTGGTGTGGCATAGGGACACCAATGGGGCCTAATAGTAGGTTATGTGGATAATTATAACTCATGGGCCCTCTCATGTGAGGTTGGTTTTGACCAAGGTACATAGGATTTGAGATGTTTTGAGAAGTATTTGTGAGCAGAGGATAACCGGATGGGTTTTGTGGATTATAGGGTGGGTTTGGCATTTGTCCATAAGGGGGTTGTTGCGGAGTTTGCACATTTTTTCCTATGGAGGCATGTGGGTTTCCTTGAAAAGGGACGCTCCATGGATTAGGTGCGGGGGACACATTTTTTCCTTGTGGTTGATGGTGTATTCCGGATTGAGGTTACCCCCCAGCATGAGGGTGCCCCCCGAATGGAATTTGTCCTCCGATGGGAGGATGCCCCCTAGTGTTAGGGTTTCTGGGATCTGAAAGCCAGATGTCAATGATGGACCGGTGCCACTGATCGGGTTGGGACCACCAAGACCAGTCCCTCCGGGTTGTTGGATAGGTATGGAACTTCCCGATACAATTTGGGTAGTGGTTTCGACAGTGGTGGTAGTGGAAGCATTCAATGCCCTAAATCCAAAAGGGAGTGTAGGTATTCATGTTACAGGTGTGCCAATTGGGGCTTGATTAACTACCGCATTACTGGCAGGGATAGTCAGAATGTATGGGGCCATTGTTGAATGGGCTGTCTGGAGGGGAATTGTAGATCTGGGCCAACAGATGGTATGTTCGGACCAATGGTTGGTGTGGATGTAAAAGTGGTAGTACCGATGAAATGATTTGGGGGTACAGTATAGGAAAAGGGTGCATCGGCACCTTCTCATGTTCCATAAAGATCTCACACCAAGTGTGGTGGACTCCGAACAATGTATGCAGTCTAAAAGGGGTCACTGGCTAAAGGGTTCTGAGAAGACCCAGCCAGAATGTCAGAAGGATGGATGACCACAAATTCTCCAGCGGAATTCAGGTGGAGGATCTGTCGTTCGTATCCCTCCGGAATGCGATAAGCTTCCGGAGATTCTGAGACAATTCGGAAATTCTCCAGAGGGATGGGAACTTCTTCCTGACAAGTTGTAGCATTATGAACCTCACTTTGTTGAGGGGATTCCTCCGTAGAATGAGGGGGTAAAGGGGTGTTTCCTTCCATATTCTCTGGAGGAAGTCCCTTTAGCCTCCGCGAGCGGCGTGGAGGGTCGATGTTGGCGGAGAAGAGTCGGTCCTTGGTAAGCCTTGGGGGAGCACCAACGCTCTCAAGATGAGCAGCGCTCCTTCAGAGGGAGCGCTGCCTAATCTGAGGCAGTAGTTGGCCCGTTGAGGAGAATAAGGGAAGGATCTTTCGATATTAGGAGGAAGTTGTGCTCGAATTCTTGGTTTCATCAAGAGATCCCTGATCTAAGGAGAAGGTTCCCAACTTGTTCTAAAGATAAATCAAGAGGTTAAGCTCCTCTTAACCTATATAAACATGCTCTATGATGGTGGAAAGGGGGATGATACCAAACTTATGATCTCATAAGTGAGGGGAAGAATTGAAGCTATGAAACTTATGATCTTGGAGGAAACTTACAGTCAGCCAAAGGAGAGTGATCAGTGAAGTTGTTGTTATCCAGGCTGTGGAGCTTTCAGGCAAGGGTTAGACGAAGGGGACTTGACGAAGCTGTCGCATTCACATCTACGATTGTAAGTACTGCTGTAGTTATTCTCATCAATATGACACACTTGGCCTGTTTCTTTCTAGTTTGTGTCTAATGTCACATGAACTTATCACTAGTTGGTAGATCTGTTTTCAAGCTAATATCAATAGAGTAGGAAGCGGTCGTATCTTGTTTTGTCCACAGGATCCAGTGAGAAGCAAAAGGATTGGAGTGCAACTCAGAGCATGCAGGGACAAACGTCGATAAAAAGGTACTTCTGTCATCCTTCCTTCTCATGTGTTAGTTTAGATAGATTTGAAAGGAAGTCAATGTCCATGATAAGCATTTTTCTATCTAGGGTTAAGGTCAAGATCTAGAGGTGATCTACCTGTCCGCAGGGAGATTTTCCTACAACAGAAATTGGTGACTCCACTGGGGAACAATTACAATGGCAACCTGCTTAACAGACTTACGCCTTGGTGCAAGCTTCCACGCTGTAATTGTGGATTTACCCTCCAAGGAGCCGGAGTGAGTTTGACCAATGTCTGCTCCAGGTACAGTGAGACTTCCTGTCACCGTCATCTTGTGTAAGACCCTAAATATTATGGCCACTAAGGTTACCAATTCACAGTTAGCCCCTAGGCGGGAACAGTCGATAGTCTGATCCAAACGTACGGGCAGGGTATCAAGCCCGAAATCAACTAAAAGGCTTCCATTCAGTAATTGTGGATTTACCTCAAAGTGACCCCCATAATACGATCCGACTACAAAAATCAGTTAAACCATGGAGGGTTAGTCCCCGTAGCTTACCCGAATGCGACCTCGTGCGTAACCCCTATGTGAGAGGGGGATCCCAGGTAGACTTATACGATAACTAGATTTGACTCTCTCTAACTTAGGATGCTACTGTTTGTTTTAGAAACTTTGGAGAGTTATGCTCACAACCCTAATCCAAAGTACTAAGCCTAGTCTACTATTGGTGGAGGATCCTAGAAAAGAAAAAGTTCTAGATAACTTTTAATTAGCGTTAATTTTAGTGGCTGTTATTTATGCAAAGGGGTGCATGGAAGTGAAACAAATGGAATTCTGACTCAGACCCAAAGAATGCATCAAATATGATAAGCAGTCATTTCCTTTCGATGAACATATAGCTAAGGGAGAGAGAGATTTCTTTCACTAATCCAGCACAAATACAGAATTCCCTCAAATGATTCTTTTCTCAATCAAATCCTAATGTAACGCAAAAACTTTTAAAATACCTTCTGATATGCACAATCAATCATGCAGATGCTTTTTTTTTTCTTTTTTATTGTTTGCGTATGAGTGATGATCAATATAACACAATTCTCATCTTGCTAATTATCTTCTTGGTATGGATGAAAACCAAACTAGCACAAGAAAAAATCGCACAAACAATACACCCTTTCGTAGCAATCAAAACGAAAAAGCTACAAAAAGGGAAACAATCAAAGAGAAAAACAAACTTCACACCCAAAAGCAAAAATTCAAGAACAATGACCTTGACTGAAATCAAGACAAAGAGGTCTGTAGGCCTTTGATGACCTTCACCAGGGTTTTTAACTCAGCTGATGAGAAGAGAGAAACAATGCATGGGTTTCGAATTTTCACTCAATAGGGAAAAACTAAATGAAAAAAGTGAAGAAGGCTACAAGATCCAATTAACAAGGTGTTTATTCTTCAAAAAGGACAGAGGTCAAGGCTGAAAGGGAAGAAAAATTGACTCACTAGATCACTCAACAAAAGAGACACAGAGGCAAACCCTAAAAAAGGCAGTTCTGGAGGGTTTTTGGCCAAAAAGAGGCTGGCGCTTTGTTGCCAAAGGAAAGCTGCCAAAGGCAAGGAGCATTGTAGCGTTGTGTTCAAAGGTATGGGGGAGCAATGGCGCTCTGTGAACACTAGGACAGGGGTGCTTGGGTCTAAAAACCCCAGAAATGTCAAAAAATTACAAAAATTGGGATTCAAGCTTGACAAGTATGCTGAATGTGATAAGGTAAGGAGCCAATCAGCTCATGAAACTAATCAAGGAGGAGTGAACCAGGTCCGAAACAATCAAGGAATAGAATAAGGTCAATGAGGAGAAAAAATACAAACAAGAGGTTTCAATTTGAGGCTATCTCCCCAGTAGAGTCACCAGTTTCTGTTGTAGGAAAATCTCCCTGCGGACAGGTAGCTCACCTCTAGAGCTTGACCTTAACCCTAGATAGAAAAATGCTTATCATGGACACTGACTTCCTTTCAAATCTATCTAAACTAACACATGAGGAGGAAGGATGATAGAAGTACCTTCTTATCGACGTTTGTCCCTGCAATCTCTGAGTTGAGCTCCAATCCTTTTGCTTCTCGCTGGATCCTGTGGACAAAACAAGATACGACCGCTTCCTACTCTATTGATATTAGCTTGAAAACAGATCTATCAACTAGTGATAAGTTCATGTGATATTAGACACAAACTAGAAAGAAACAGGCCAAGCATGTCATATTGATGAGAATAACGACAACAATACTTACAATCGTAGATGCGAATGCGACAGCTTTGTCAAGTCCCCTTCGTCTAACCCTTGCCTGAAAGCTCCACAACCTGGATAACAACAACTTCAATGATCACTCTCCTTTGGTTGACTATAAGTTTCCTCCAAGATCATAAGTTTCATAACTTCAATTAATCCCCCCCACTTATGAGATCATAAGTTTGGTATCATCCCCCTTTCCACCATCATAGAGCCTGTTTATATAGGTTAAGAGGAGCTTAACCTCTTGGGTTATCTTTAGAACAAGTTGGGAACCTTATCCTTAGATCAGGGATCTCTTGATGAAACCAATAATTTGAGCACAATTGCCTCCTAATCTTGAAAGATCCTCCCCTTATTCTCCTCAATGGGCCAACTACTGCCTCAGATTAGGCAGCGCTCCCTTAGAAGGGGCATCAGAGCGCTGTAGCGCTCATTGGTAAGCCTTGGGGGAGCGCCAACGCTCTCAATATGAGCAGGGCTCCTTCAGAGGGGCCTGGGGAGCGATATAAATCTCCCTGAAGCATTGTAGGGGAGCGTCGGTGCTTCTGGAGCTGAAGTAGGGGAGCGCTCCCCCTCAAAACCTTTGTTTCAGGGTTCCTTTCAGGTGTCAAGAGCTATTTGTCTTCAGTAAACCAGTTCTCCTCCTTCAAATCAGTCACGTGAGATGTTATAAGTGTCTCCTTTGTGTCATCATCATGAAAATATGTCTGAACATCATTTGCGACACTAGTGACCAACTTGCGACACTTGTGAAAGTTGTAGGGAAGTTGTGACACTTACGGCGATTGAGAGGGACATGCGACACTTATCCAACTGAGCAATTTTGATGTGTAACAAT